>JAHLJS010000001.1:3195567-3486599 GCA_038502445.1 Eremochloa ophiuroides | reverse complement strand
AGCACAATAGCAGTTCAAAGGCGCAAGAAACTCACCTACGCGTGTTTCTTCGTTTCTCCGAGTAGCCTTCCGCAGCGTCGACACCTCCTTCTCGAGCTCCTTGACTACACCAAGAAAAAGCCAAATCAGCATGCTCTAGCAGAGCTAAGAAGATTAGATAAGTAAGACGAAGACACATAGACCTCGTTTCACGACGCCTTCAAAAGAATCTTGCAGATCTGCAAATCAAGACGCCGAGTTTGAGAAGACAAGAAAAGATAGGATAAAATAATCAGCACTACGATGGCACTCATACCTTTTTTGTCCTGCAACAGCTTCTGTTCGGTCTCCATCAAATCGGCGCAATGCTCTTGCAACATGTCGCGCTGCTCTCGTAGGTCATCCATCACACCGCTAAGGTGCTTCACCTCTTTTCGAAGTTCTTCATTCTTAAAGGCAGCCCCAGCCAAGCGATGAAGAGTTTTTCAGTGATCCTCAGTAGTATCATGGACCACCTGGTCGACACCAACGAAGCAATTAACAGCAAATAAAAATGAGATAAGCATCAACTGAAGAAGGAAAGGTTACCTGTACACGCGAAGACAATTGACCCAGACGGTGGAGCACCTTCCTAAGATCGATTCGCATCTCATTAATGTCCACCTTCAGGGCTTCAATTTTGTCGTCCGCCAGCTCCTCCTCTATTGCAACGGCATAGGTATCGCCAACCTGCCGCAAAGTTCGCAGCACCGCCGGTGGGACCTCGCCTGCAGCTTCTCGTGAGATTTCTTCGACATCCTGCTCGGGAGGCACCGCGCTGGACGATGGACGATCCTGACGCTTCTGATCGGCACCCGACGGCAGCGCTGAGCCATGAGGCCCAGATTGACGATCTTCTCTAGTGTCTTCATGCGGCCGCTCCACACCTCGACCAAGCGGTGAAGCCGGCGGTGTAGGAGTACGCTGCGGCGGTTGCTCCATCGGCGGCGTCTGGGGCTAGCCACAAGATCCTTCGGTGGGACCTCTTGCGTGCGGGCATCCAGCGGCATTTCTTTCGGTGCCTCCGGCGACTCGTTATCCGAAGGCCACGAGGCCGATATGCCAGCACCACTTCCATTCTTCGCCGATTCACCTCCAACTACTCCACCACTTGCTTCTTCCTTGACGTCCTCGGTGGAAGTCCCCTGAATTACGATGCGGACTCCTTGGTCACTGGCAATTGAGAAGAACACTCGACAAAGAAGTATAATAGAGAACACATAGGTTAGTCACATCTCCGACCGGTGGCGCTTGCGCGTAAACTGTTTCTTCCGACCAGCAGTCCCTTCATCGGGAACCGGATTACTGCTCGGAGGGATTTCCCTCTTTTGACGTTTTGGTGCCGGCTCTTCATCGTCACTCGAGATCGGAATCACCACCTCACGACGAGGATGTTCCTCAGAGATCTTCACTGGCTTGCCAGGGCGCCGACCACTCTTCTTCGACGAACCGATTCCTTCACTCACCGGCTACTTACCACAAGCAGCTCGGTCGGCTAGGGTCTCCTGGTCATCATCGTCATCTTCTTATTCCTCATCAGCCGAGGGCTCCGTGAAGTCTTCATCCTCATTACCAGGCTAGTAACGGTGTCGAGGGATGACTCCTTCGGGCCACTCTGCAGTGGGCACCTCCGAAAAGTGCACCTTTCAGTCCTGGCCATTTATCTTGAACAAATCAAATGAGATACAAAGGATCAACATTTGGAACAGAAGACATAAAGAAGAAATCGGCAAATAGCGTACCTCAGGCAGCGGATTCCCAATGTGCAAAGCCTTCTGTTGCCCTCGATTGTCGATATGCGTTCGGCTGTCAAAAAGCTCCTTCAGTCTCATTGTAGCTTCAGAGGCTGACATGTGATCGACCACTTCTCTGGTCGGGTTAGTCTCACCGATCCATTTATACGCTGGGTGAACTCTTTCCTTGTAGGGCTGTACTCGGCGATTCACGAAATAGGTAGCTACTCCAACTCCATTTAGATTCATACCCTTGAGAATCTCTAACAGCTCGATCACTGTTGATACTTACTAATGCTATCAAAAGAGTGTAGCCAAATCTATCCTCTAGCAATGGTAACAATACTTCTCAACGCAATCAACGGGGTTGTCAATCCCTATGCTCAAAGTATGTGATTGTTGATACTTCTAACTTTGCTACTAGGAATAAAGTTATTTCTAGCAACTGCGCCAAAAATGCTAGGGGTAGCTCTATACGATAGGTGATGGGATTCTGCAAGCGCACAGAACTATCGTGTAACACTTTACCTGGGAGTACCAGGTGTCGAATTTATATTTTCCCAAAGGAAGGCGGGGTTTGTGATTCCAAGGATCTGATAGTCAAGGATCTAGATATGGATAAATGGAGTAATAACCTTACTAAGGATAAATCAGTGAAGTATAACTAAGGTGGAAACACACTAGGACAAATTGAGGTAGCTCTGGAATTTATGGGAGAACTCTAACTCAGTAAAAGATCAAATAACTGTTATACCAAAGAGATTGCTATACTCAGGACACGCAAAGTCCTAAACTCACCGGGGTTCGACTGATTAGGCACCGTACGTCCACAAGCCTACGGTGATAAAACTAGACCAAATGTGATGGAATCCTGTAACACCCCTAGTGTTACTGAACTAAAAATCGGACTTGTCATCATATGCATTGCATAATATGCATGTGTAAGCCAATTTTGATATGCATAGAAATTAAAACAAATTTAATTTCATAGGTTGTTTGTGCTTAAATAACTTAGAGTGATTTAATTTCATCTTCTGATGGCTTGTTATGGGTGTAGTAATTAATCACCGCTTTAAAAATAAAATTTGGAATTAATTTAGAACCCTAAATCGGGCTAAAACCCTAGTTTCAAGATTATGTAGAATTGGACCTTGGCCCCAAAAGCAAAGTTGTAGCTCTTATTTAATAGAGCAACTTTGGTATACAAAGTTTTTCCAGATACTGTTTGGAAATTTGAATTAAACTTGAATTTTTATCTTTAAATTTGAATTTAAAACTTCAATTCAAAAATTACTTGGAATTTGAAGTTTACCTCTAAATAAAGGTTGTAGACCTCAGTGAATTGCACAACTTTGTTGTTTACAGATTTTGAATTTCTTCAATAAATATTTGAGATTTGGATTAAATTTGAAAAGGGATAATTACCCCCTTCTTGATAATTTTAAAAATATTGGGAATTTGAAAATACCTCAAACACAAAAGTTGTCCAGAATTGAATTCTACACATTTCGTATTTTGGCTATTTTTCAAGTTATATAGTAAAATCAGAAGTAATTTCATAAATTCAAAATCAGGATTAGGACTGCTACAGTACCCAAGTGGGGGGGGGGGGGGCAGCTCGACATGCAGGGTCTGCATCACCGCCACCGCTTTTCCATGCGAGGGCATGCAGCTGCGCGCGTGGCGCTGCTCTGGGCGACGTGGCGAACCTCGCCTCGACATGTCGAGACCCCGAGGTCGGTTTGCCCTCTATTTGGTCCAGAAACGGAGTACTACTCGCTCCTTTTTCGTATTCGCCGTCGTCGGCGAGCTCTCTGCTCAAGCTCCGAATTTGCTCTCTCCATTTGCTAACCTGCCAAATTGAGTACACACGAAGCTTTATCACCTTACTATGCGTCTATAGAGCCCACCACACGTTCTATCGTTGCCGAAATCGGTCGGAGGCCGGTCGTCTTCTCGGTTTTCGGCGGGAGCGCCGCCGTGCCCTGCGTGATGTGGCCAGGCTGTTGTGGTAAGTTTCTGCTCCGCCTATGATTTGTCCATGCTTCGCTGAATCCTTGTGAAGTTCACGGATTCAGTCGTCTCTTCTTTGGGGCACCGCAGTCACCGGAACGGAGGTTCACCACCGGAGCTCCCCGCCGTGGTCACTGCTGGCATCAACAAGGCATCTCCGCTCGTCTTCCACCCCAGCCAACGCGCGCACAAGATTCTGGTGAGTCTCCAGTAGTTGTAGTATGCTTCGTTTGGACGCTACCGGCTTGCCACGACCTGAACGCGTAGCGCCGTTGCTGCTATCCGCCATGGCCTCCACCTTGAGTGCTGCCGAGTTCTAATCATCGAGATGGGACCATAGGATGCTGCGCTAGGGTGTAGGATGCTATTCGGTTGTTTTTCCCCGCCGGAGAGGCCATCGCTGGTGAAGCCGCTGCGGCTACGGCCGTCGCGCTCGCACGCGCATGCCCCTGCCTGCTTTAGTCCGTCGGGGGATGGAGGGTGAAGATGAGGCCCGAGCTGGGCCTGGCTGGGCCGAGGTGGGCCGGTCCAGTGGAGCTGGCAAAATGGTTTTTCATTTTCGGATTAAAGGATTAGTGCTCAGTTTTGTTTATTTTCAATGGATATTTATACAGCCCCTAAAATTATGCAATAAATGTGGTAGATTCTTTGTGTGGTGTAGTATTTATGAAAAGTATGATATAGGCATTTTGAGTACTTTCTGTAGACTATAAAAATGTATATTTTAATTAATAAATAACATTTCCATGATTTTTATAGCTCAAAATATTGATCCAAAAATTATGAAATTTTTGTAGCAGCTGTTATTATCTGTGAGCTACCTCTACAAAAATCTGTAGCTCCTTTGGATAAAGTTTAATTGTTTTGTAATTTATCTCTATTTAACTAATAATTAAAATGATGTTTAGCATTAATGACTTAGGGTTTGTTCTGGGTCTTCGAGTCAGGGAACTGAGATTATCATGAGCTGAGCCATGGGTCTGGGAGCTTTGCGACCCGTTGCCGCCCTCTCGGCCACCTCCGGCCGCTTGCGGCCCTGGCCGAGCTTGGCCTGGCCGGCCGGTGGCCATGGCTGCGCCTCTCTGGCCTGGCCAGAGCAAGCTAGAACCGAGTTGGACCAGGCCATTTGTATTGGGAGTGCTGAGGGAGCCAAGCTGGGCCGTGTTGATCAATCGGGCCGGCCTAGCAATAGAGGCTCAATTAGCTAAATCAATATTTAGCCTTAATGGTTTAGAAGTTTTGTGACTTTTGGATTGTGTGATGACCTTGGATCATGAACATAAAGTGATCCTTGGCTTCTTATTTAATTAGCTGAGTTGATGATTAATTTGTTAATTAGGATTATGCATAACAAGTCTAGTTATTACTACATATACTTATAGCTTAATGAGATACTTAAGTTACCGAATGGTAGTGTTTACGGAAGCTAATTCGGCTTTCAACAACTGTTAAAAATAGCTAATAAAATAATTAAGTGAGATAAGTTAATAACCACCATGATATTAGTATCTTGATAGGCTATCCTGACTTATAGCATAATGATGTTTCTCCTTAATGCAACTTCATGGGTAAAAACACCTGAGTAGAATGACTTCCATATTGGACCTTTCCGTACCCTAACTCGATCATAGAACTCCCTATAGGTGCCCGTAAACCGCAAGTTGTTAGACAACAAGCTAGTCTTGTTGGCTTGCAACTTTATCGCAAAGAAAAGTAGTATTGAACTGTCTTTGATTATTTAATGTAATGTATTTGTATGTTTCCATTATGCATCATGCCATGCATTTCATCATGCATTCATATTTCGTGTAGTAAATGCGGGATATTCTTATCTGAAGCATGTCCCGAGCTGGTTTTCACTCCGTGGACATGGAGTTTCCTCGGTGATAGACTTCAGGGTTGTATCAGCTCCAGCAACAGGCAAGCCCCGGTGCATTAGCCCTTTCTTGTGATTTACAAATTTTATCACCTTGAGTTAAATTGCTGCATTAGGTTAATAGGAGTTGATTGTCACCTACTTGCTGCATTTACCTGCCTTGATATATTATCCTTGAAACCTAATTTAAAGGCAAATGTTTATAAAATGCTTAGCCATGCTTAATAGTTAAGCTTTTATGAAAAAAGATATTTTATATGCTTGGGGTATTCTACTATGAACTATTATAATTGTTTGACAGGGCAGTAGACTTGCATTGAGAAAGGAGTCTCAATGTAGTGTCTCTGACTGTCTATTAAGAAAACCAAATGGAATCTATTAGGGACCATTCGTTGTCGGCCTGCTGGATCGAGACTTTGCAACTAGCCACATACTACAGAAAGCCTCTGACTCCGGTCACTCCACTACTTGAACCGACAACCACACACTGGGAGTCGAGAGATGGCGTGAGTAGCGTGCACCCTCATGGCCGAGGGCCGGATTGGAGGCGTGCTATGCTCACGGGTGGCGCAGGACCGGTTCAGGTTTTGGAAAAGCCGTGGTAGGCGGGGTTGGCATATGAAAGCTTAGGTGCTACATATGCAGTGTGGATAGGGATCCCCAGCCGGGTACTTAATCGATTTGAATCTTCGTTGCTCCTCGGATAATGTAGACTTGATCCACTGACTTACAGCGAAGAGTGGTTCGGAACTAGGTGAAAGATGTGGGGAATGGGTGAATATTGAGATTATCTTAATGAATCAAACTAGATTTAGGATTAAGTTTTAAGCTAACTTAGAGAGCTTTTCTGCAAAACTCTTGATTCTTGCTAAAGCCTCTCCTTGATTCCCCACAGCCTGCATTCCTGAGTCTCCTTCCCAATTTTTGGTCGGGTAAGTCTTGCGGAGTACCCCTTGTACTCAGGGTTTGTTTACCCCCTGTTGCAGGTTAAAGTCAGGAGCAGTATAGGTCTGGCTATCGCCAAGTTAATGGCACCCGAAGAGCAGCCATATGCAGTAGATGACCTGTGCTTATCAGCACTACCTTGGGCAAGATGTCATCTATAATACCTAGGTATTGCAAGAGCTACCTTATCTTCTTGTCTCTATCAACAAGAAGTTTTGTAAAGACTGTCACAGGATTTGTAAACTATGGTTGTAACTCTTCCGCAATTTAACTGATGTATTTTGAACACTATGAATGAATGTAATAAGGTGTTTGGTTTCCGTCCCATGAAATGATCCTCGATGGGACATTGCGGTGTTGGCATTTCTTAACGTCGTTACAAAAGATAGACTAAAAGTCCATCCCCGGCAACGGCGCTAGAAATGCTTGTTGGTGTTTCCTAGCATTACTACTAAAGATAGACTAAAGGTCCGTCCTTAATAATAATACTTAGAAACATAAGTTGACATTCTCAACCACTATTACTTCAGAAAGGTAATCCTTAGCCATTAGTGGCGCCGACCTAGGTAATGCAGTCTGGTAATAGCAGTTAGAAGTGCCAAATTGGTCTTCCTACCTGTCATTACTTACGATATGCAAAACTATGGCACGGCGCCGTGGGGTGCAACAAGAATTACAATCCTTAAGTAACGGTACTTAGGTACGCCAATCGATAGCTCAGTAAGGAATAAGATTACTCTGCAAGCGCACAGAACTATCATTGTAGCATTTCAACCCGTGAGTATTCAAGGGTGTCGTATTTATAATTTCCCGTAGGAGGGCAATATGCATCAAGCGTGGTGTAAACATGATCACTTATTGAGTGCAATGGTAGGCATAGAGTAAATAGGAATAAGACATGATTTCAAGATAGTGGACACACATATGGATCAACCTTAAGGATAAAAGGAAAATAAAGAATAAAAGAATATATCTAACTGAGCTGGCATTGGTCATATATAATTATGCAAAGAACTGTTAGCAAATCATCTAATTAGTAGTTCTAGTATCAGGACTAAGTCTGGCGTGATAGGGAGATCCCCGCAGCTGGTCTGCCAGCCGATAGAGTCTTTACGAACTCCTACTCAATATCCGAACGTGGGGGAATGCTAGGGATGGACAGGGCTGTCACCACCTATCCACCTACCCCTCTGCCCGTAGAATACGGACATATCCGCCGATCTCCGCATACCCAAGCTCCATGCTTGCATACTTGGAAACAACTCCTAACCCCCGCGGACCCCAACCCTTCGGATTGATAGGCTAGGTTAAGAGCAACCATGACAGCACGACGAACCATCACCTCACTCCTAGTTCTTCCTCTATTCATACTAATTCGATGAACAATGAAGAACGATGATGAACAAGTCAAGAACATGATACATAAACTATGTTCTAGCTCATGTACTATGCTCATACCAAGATCATAACTAGACTCTAGTTCATATGCATAATCATATAAGTATGATAAGAACTTGCTCATGGAAGAAGACCGAATTGTATTCATACCAAGATGATCCTTTTCTTCCAAGGAGACAAGCTCTCCTTGATAGCTCTTGCCTTGCTCACAAACTACTAATACTACTCTAAAGATACAAGTGAGAAGTGTGAGGTAGATGACTCCAAAATGACGTGTGTGTTGAAGGGGATGGATCACCATCTATTTATAATGGAACTATGACGGTTTGGTGCATCTAAACTTGGAAGGAGGTGAAACTGCCATCAGCAAACCACCATCAGCACCGCCTCCGAAGATGGGCCCAGGAGGCCCCACCAGGGTGGAGGTCGCCCCTGGGGGCGGTCGGTCCCTGGGATGCACCAACTGGCCACCGCCTTCAGATGGTCGATTACTCTCTGGGCCTGGGCCTCCCCCGTGGTTACGGATGGATCCAATTACGCCTTGAAGGTGGGTTCTTTAGTATTCTTTGTTTGCGCATTTGTCGGATTCGTCATTTGATTTTGCGCTTTCTCCATGTTGATGCGTATTTCCACTTGTTATGCCATAAAACCTATAAAACATGAATGCTAGGGGTACAATTGGAACTTGTTAGTAGTAAAGGCATATGTGCTAGAATATGATTGTTAATCCTCTTTTTAGTCTAAGTTGGTGGTATAAAATTTATCCATAAGGACCACCAACAGGACCCCCAAGCTTAACCTTTGCTCGTCCCGAGCAAATAGCCAAGTATGGTTGTTGATTAGGAGTTGCTACAATGCCGATATAATTCATAAGTGTCATACCTATAACATAGCATTCATTTGTAATTTAAATAAGTTGGCATTCTATCCATTCTTTACCTTGATTTCTTATGGGGCTTATAGTTTCTCCAATTTCTTGGGCGGTTGCAAGTTAGAATGGTTATAATAGACTCACCAATCATTCATTCTTTGATAGACCTTTTATCCGGAGGTTTTATGAATTTTTGCAAAATAAACCAAGTTCCTCAAATGATTCTCTCAATCGCTCAATGTGTATGGTTTACCTTACCAAAGGCATTGTAGTGTTGCCTTTTCATCCTACTACTAAGGCTGAGAGTGGAGTTATGGGTAGGTATGAAGGTGGGCGTACTTACATTACTTATATTGCTGAGTCAAAGACCGGACCATAAAGAGATACAAGTCATATACCTTGATTGAGATGTGCAAGTGTGTGGAATGGTGAAAACCTATCTCTAATCTTTTTGGCACCCCATGCATCATGAGTCTCTTTTTATTGGATGGAATAAAACTCTTTGGAGGAATATGGGCTATATCATTATATATATATATTTTTTTTTGAACGGGTATTTGTATTTTCTTTCCCGTTTGTTTTCTCATGCCCTTTGGCTTTTTGTTAGCATAGCCCATATTTTGATTTGACATATGAAAACTTTTAGATGGAGAGACGTCATGATGGCGAACAAGGAGTGAAATTTTTTTTGTATGCACGGCTCTCAAAGTGAGGGTCGGCATTTTTATTTGGTGGATGAAAGGTGCATGTTGTGCGCAACTCTCAGGATGAGAGTCGGCCTTATTTGGTGGGTGTACGTGAATCTCAATCATGGGTGTATGACCATAATCTCACTAGGTCTCAGCATTTTGACTCAACTCAAAGTTCCGTAAGTAGCATATGACTAAGTTTTCGTAAAAGTAGAGCATATCATATGGCCTTGGTAGATATTTCATAATCATTGGGGAACTTTTGATTTTTGAATTTTTGAAAAGAAATCTCCGGATGTCAAGTTTCTCTTAGAACAAAATCTTAGCAAAGTCTATTTCTACCATCTCATATCTTGCAACAACTTAGAAAAAGATCTTGCAATTGCAACCCACAAGATTTCAAGTTCTCAGAATGAGATATTTTTAGCCAACAAACTTAAATCTTGAGGAATACTAAGTTATAACTTAGGCACAAACGAATTATAGACAGAGCAACTATTCATCATTTCAACAGAAGAGAAACTAACATATATTAGCACATATGGGAGTGGAATATTTTATTTATTATTTTTAATAAGGAAATAAAATTACAGAATTTAAATGTGCGAGAAATAAAGTGCAAGAAATTGAAAGATAAATGTTACCTCTTGTGGGGTCTCCTCCCCCAAGCTAGTTCATGGCCTTGGTCCCAGGAATTGTCCCATGGACCGAAGGTAGGCCATCTGTGCCTCGTGCCGCCGCCGGTTCGCATCTTCGAGGTTCATGAACTGCTGCTGGTACTGCTCATGCCATTGGGTAGAAGTCTGGATGTGAGCATTGAGCGTACCTTGGATTTGTCTGTTTTGCAGTTCTAGTCCTCCCATGCGTGTGTTGAGGACTTCTAGTGTGACCGGCTGTGGGCGTATCGGAGGTGGCATGTCTTCAGAATTTGGAGAATGCTCGTGCTCGGGCTGCCCTTATCCCCCTGCCTCCTGCGAGTGTTGCCACCATGACCCTCCAGCCGCATAAGGATGAGGAACATGTCCCATACCATATCCATACCCGGGAGTGAACCCAGGTGTAGATATGACCGGGGACCATTCCATCCTTGGTATCATGGTAGGCATGGCCGGGTGTGGTGTAGGCTGCACAGGCTACGCAGGCTCTTCCTCCTGTACTTCTCTCCTCCATGATCTCCTGCGAGAAACAGAACTCCTGCGTGCTTCCTCCTTTTCAACAAGGTCGAAGGTGAGAGATGGGGATTTATATAAAGCGAGATCCGGGTTAGGTAATGGAATCTCGTTTATATATCCCGGATAATAAAATACCAGGTTTGTTCCCGAGTCATCATGTTTTATGGTATGAGCTTGAGTAAAATAATACTCATTGATCATAATGCGCGGAATGGAGAGATAAACAATAGTGTTAGCACCATGAGGATCAACACTAGCAGCAAGACGTGTGATGAGTGAAGTGCACATAATTGGTGTGGAAGTTTTAAAAGAGTTTAACCAGTGCTTAACAATGTCATAGACAGGAGCGACTTTAATCTTTTTAAGCACGGCATAAAGCAACTTCAACTCAATATCATAAGCATGGTGAGTGTCCTCTCTAGGAAAGAAAGAATTAGCAATCCATTTATACATAAGCCTTAGAGAAGGATGGTGGATGGTGTTGATGTTGGGTTGAAATTTTCCAGTCACATTTTGTCCAGTTATCAAGTGCCAAAAAGTATGACGCTGATATCCCGAAAGAGTAAAACCCAAAACAACAGAGCATCGCTCATGAAAACCCAAGTGTGTAGCAAAATCTTTCCAGTAAAGGCTATGTTCTTTCCTAAAGCAGTGAAAGGTAATACCATAGTCGACAACTTGTAAAGTACCCAAGATTTGGATGGTCAAGAGACGAGACCCAAGTTCGTGCACGGGGGCAACTTGGCTCCAACCAACATTTTCGAAAATGGTATTAAATTCGATGTTCATACCTGTCTGCTGGAGAAAGTGTGGGTCGAAGGCCGGTGTATGCAGGAATTCACGTCCCTTGAGGAGGTTGTATGCTTGCATCTCCCGCTCGCTCTCCAAGTCGATGAAGGGAGCGTCGGCCTCGTCGATGGCGTGGCCTCTTGGCGCCTCCTCTTCTTCATGCAGCGGGCTCTCCTCAAGTGTGGGAGTACTTTGACTAGACTCCCCACGAGAGCGACGGCCTTTCTGGAACATACCGGAAATCCGACCTCCAATCCCACTCATGGTAAGCTTGAACAAGAACTTGACTTGTGGTGGGAGTGGAAGAAGTTTGTGCAGGATTTCCTTGCACTTGAACTTTGTGGAAAAATGCTTGGAGAATGGTGGAGCAAGAGAGTGATGGAGGGAGTGAAAAATGTGAGAATGAGAGGGGTGGGGAGCTCCACCCGAATGCTCTGGTATTTATAGGCTTGATCGTAGGCGAAGGAGTGTTGTATGCAACGGCTAGTAGCCGTTGGCAAAAGGTTGCGCCATAGAGCCGTTGGGCAGGGGGCGATCGCCCCTGGGACCGGCCGGTCCCCTGACAGGACCAGTTTGGTCCAGCCTTTTTGCAGTTCCCTCTAACGGCTATCCCCAGTATGTAGCCGGTTACGAGTGACTCCCATTCGAAATTTTGCTCTAGTTTTTTGATTTCCCACAAGTTTTATTTGAAACTTTTTGATTTTCAAAAATTATTTAAAAATAATATTTAGTTTCAACAAAATTTATTCTTTCAAAAAATTATTTTTATTGAATTTTTTGGAGAAGGATTTATTTTGGAATAAAATTTTATAAATCTAGGAAGAGGGAATAATTTCTTTTAATGCAAGAAAATAATTTTATGAAATATATATATTTATTATATAAATGTGTATATAAATATTCATTTATTATTATTATTTTTCAAAAGGATAAGGTACAATACCTGATTGGGGGCACCTCCCCCAAGCTTGAATGTTGGTGTGGGCCCCTTCAGATACTTATTATGCATATATATATGTATGTAGGTATATATATATATATTATTTTTTTATAACCACCGATGACCTTCGGCAAGGGCTCAACGTTTATAGTCTGTTGGCCAGACTTTTCTTCCTTTATTGATCTGTAGCTGCATGAACAAACTCGGGAGAAGTCTCGGGTCAGCTATTTGTGCCATTTGTGTTTCTATCATTTTGTTAAAACTTGCTAGATTTTGAATAGAAGAAGACAAAGTTTCAAGCTTGGCATTTATATTTTCAAACATTTTATCGTTGAAAGATAGCTTTTTGGTCAAATTTTCATTGATTTTAGCTTGTCCTAGAACGAGATCTTTTAAGGAAGGTTGGTTTGAATTGTAATTTGAATTGAAATTATTACCTTGCGGGCGGTGTTGGTTGTTCCACCCGTTATTACCTTGCTGAGGTTGGCGAAACCCATTGTTGACATATGAAGCTTCTTCTTGGGTTTCAGGACAGTTATTCCCTGAGTGGCCAACGTTCCCACAGACTTCACATGTCATGCGTGAGTCCATGGCCTGGACGGTTCTCATGGTAGGGTTGGTAGCACGATCGTCCAGCTTTTGCATCAGCAAGTCTAATTTTGCGGCAAGTAAGTCCGTTTCCTTCACAGTATGCGAGCCTTTTTGTGTTTTCTTCCTTCTCCCCAACTCTGATTGGCCACCATCTTCTCAATAAGTGCAGTTGCATCCGCGATGGTGAGAGAGAGGAATGCACCTCCAGCTGCGGCATCTACGTGCCCCTTTGACATGGCCGTAAGACCTTCATAAAAGTTTTGGAGCACGAGCCAATCTTCCATTCCATGATGAGGACAGGCTCGGATGTACTCGTGAAACCTTTCCCATGCTTCGGGGATAGATTCAAGGGAAGATTGCTGGAAGTTTGAGATCTTTCACTTTAGAGCGCTGGTCTTGCTCATGGGGAAGAACTTGGCGAGGAATGCTGTGGAACACTTGTCCCATGTGTTGACGGCTTCCTTATTTTGATAGAACCATTGTTTCGCTTTCCCCATGAGGGAGAAAGGAAACAAGCGGAGCCTGATACTGTCTTGTGCGACGTCTTTGATGACAATGGTGTCGCATAGCTCAAGGAAGTGTTGCAAATGAGCGTTTGCATCCTCAGTTGGCAAGCCACAGAATTGGCTTGCCTGCACCATCGAGATAAGGCCTGTACGGATCTCGAAATTTCCATTTCCGATGTTGACAGCGGGCCCAACGGGCACGTTGGCAACAGCGGGAATGAAGTAGTCATGGAGTGTCTTGGCCATGACGGTAGTAGCGGATGGTGCGGGAATGAACGATTCGTCTGCCGACGGAGTAGCAGAAGAAGAAACGGTACGAAACCTTTTCTTCCTTAGGAGTGCTTCCGGATTGCTGATGAAATTGTTCGGTAGAGCAAAACCGCTCATACATTATCCTGTTTTCATTCCAATAAAAAGAGGAAGAAAACAGCGAAGTTAGCCTGTTTAAACTACGTCTACCAATGCTTATTTTGTAATCGATATTTATGCCAGCTTAGATGTTTTTAGCATCCCCGGCAACGGCGCGCAGAAATGCTTGTTGGCATTTCTTAACGTCGTTACAAAAGATAGACTAAAAGTCCATCCCCGGCAACGGCGCTAGAAATGCTTGTTGGCGTTTCTTAGCATTACTACTAAACATAGACTAAAGGTCCGTCCTTAATAATAATACTGAGAAACATAAGTTGACATTCCCAACCACCATTACTTCAGAAAGGTAATCCTTGGCTTTTAGTGGCGCCAGCCTAGGTAATGCAGTTTGCTAATAGCAGTTAGAAGTGCCAGATTGGCCTTCCTAACCGTCATTACTTACGATATGCAAAACTGTGGCACGACGCCGTGGCGTGCAACAAGAATTACAATCCTTAAGTAACGGTACTTAGGTACGCCAATCGATAGCTCAGTAAGGAATAAGATTACTCTGCAAGTGCACAGAACTATCATTGTAGCATTTCAACCCGTGAGTATTCAAGGGTGTCGTATTTATAATTTCCCGTAGGAGGGCAATATGCATCAAGCGTGGTGTAAACATGATCACTTATTGAGTGCAATGGCAGGCATAGAGTAAACAGGAATAAGACATGATTTCAAGATAGTGGACACACATATGGATCAACCTCAAGGATAAAAGAAAAATAAAGAATAAAAGAATATATCTAACTGAGCAGGCATTGGTCATATATAATTATGCAAAGAACTGTTAGCAAATCATCTAATTAGTAGTTCTAGTATCAGGACTAAGTCTGGGGTGATAGGGAGATCCCCACAGCTAGTCTGCCAGCCGATAGAGTCTTTACGAACTCCTACTCAATATCCGAACGTGGGGGAATGCTAGGGATGGACAGGGCTGTCATCACCAGTTCACCTACCCATCTGCCTGTGGGATACCGACATATCCGCCGATCTCCGCATACCCAAGCTCCATGCTTGCATACTTGGAAACAACTCCTAACCCCCGCGGACCCCAACCCTTCGGATTGACAGGCTAGTTAAGAGCAACCATGACAGCACGACGAACCATCACCTCATTCCTAGTTCTTCCTCTATTCATACTAATTCGATGAACAACGAAGAACAATGATGAACAAGTCAAGAACATGATACATAAACTATGTTCTAGCTCATGTACTATGCTCATAGCAAGATCATAACTAGACTCTAGTTCATATGCATAATCAAATAAGTATGATAAGAACTTGCTCATGGAAGAAGACCGAATTGTATTCATACCAAGATGATCCTTTTCTTTCAAGGAGACAAGCTCTCCTTGACAGCTCTTGCCTTGCTCACAAACTACTAATACTACTCTAAAGATACAAGTGAGAAGTGTGAGGTAGATGACTCCAAAATGATGTGTGTGTTGAAGGGGATGGAGCACCATCTATTTATAATGGAACTATGATGGTTTGGCGCATCTAAACTTGGAAGGAGGTGAAATCGCCATCAGCAAACCGCCATCAGCACCGCCTCCGAAGATGGGCCCGGGAGGCCCCACCAGGGGAGCGGTCGCCCCTGGGGGCGGTCGGTCCCTAGGATGCACCAACTGGCCACCGCCTTCAGGTGGTCGGTTACTCTATGGGCCTGGGCCTCCCCCGTGGTTACGGATGGATCCAATTACGCCTTGAAGGTGTTCTTCTTTAGTATTCTTTGTTTGCGCATTTGTTGGATTCGTCATTTGATTTTGCGCTTTCTCCATGTTGATGCGTATTTCCACTTGTTATGCCATAAAACCTGTAAAACATGAATGCTAGGGGTACAAGTGGAACTTGTTAGTAGTAAAGGCATATGTGCTAGAATATGATTGTTAATCCTCTTTTTAGTCTAAGTTGGTGGTATAAAATTTATCCATAAGGACCACCAACGTGCAGTGTTCGCGAGAGCTCCCGACAGGGTTTCCGGAGTTATCAGGCTCCCATGCATAGCAGTTGGAGGTCGTTGGACTACAACAGGTGCACGTGGGCCATGGTAATTCAGGAGGTTCTGTCACAGCTAGTATCAGAGCATTATTTCATGCTGCGGAACCAATCAACACCTGTTATAAGCTTCAAAATCCACCAAACTGTATTTTAAAGCTATTTGAGATACCTCAATGCTTGCTTAAAGATGCCGGCAAAAGATTTGTTCGGATGACCAGATCGAAAGAAACTGATGGGTTTCCTACACTTCTTCGAGAGAAGGAGGTGACGAGCCAACATTTCTTGCCAGCCTGAGAACTATGTTTGTTCTCGTTCTCTAGGTCCTGGCCTAGACGAGTCTGGCGAAGTTGATTCTGCATCTCAGCTCGTTGAAGTGATTCTGAAAAGACTCTCAAGCACCAATTGGAATGTGAGGCAATCAGAGATCATGAAGTCTTAGGACCGAGCATATTGGTGCACTCACCATGAGCAGATAGAATTCTATCGTAGGATTGGTGCTATCTAAGCCGAAATCTAGGCGATTGAGGCTTTAGGAACAGATTCGGATAATAGTAACATATATCAATATGGGCTAGCACCATTCCATTATGTTAGCAAGGCTCATTCACTGCCACGTATTCAGGGCATGTGATGTGCCCTGCCGGTAGGAAAGGCACCGATTTGCAAGAAAGGGAAATCAAGCACTATTGGGTGCACCACTTCGGTAGACCAACTCTGCATTCCCTAATGATATCGATCTTCCATCTTTCTATTCCACAACTTATTTTACTTAGAAATTTTAGCGACCACCATATCATGAGGTGGAGGATAACTTAATCTAATTTTAAGTAACAAGGTAGCTCGTAATATATTAAGCCCTATATTACAAGTTATGGTATGTTGCTTATTTTCAAAATATACTAAGCGTTAGATCGATCATGCATCATGTCATAACACCTATTCTTAATGCCCCCGTTATGAAACATATGTATTTCACAAAATGAAACCTACTTCAAAATGAGTTTCATGTTAAAATAAAATCCCGCCTTTCTCCTAAACAGATGGATCCGCAAGGCCCTGCTACTGGAGTTGATGAGTGTCTGGCCATGTTCGGGACTCCTACAGTGTTGTGGCAGTTACTGCAAGAGGTGGGCTATTTAGAACCACCAAAGTACCATTGGTCTTGCACAGTTCTTCTTGGTCGACCGTGGTTTGAAGTGTCTCTACGAATCCCAGCTTATACCAATGCACCGTTTTGGCCAGCCTGGAAAGCACAGGCTGAAGGCATGAGCCCCTGGGAAGGAGCTCAGGCAACAGCATTAGAAGTGCTTAGAAATATTTGTTTTAGGTGCCAGAAGGAAGTGAGAGCCTCTTCAATGAGAATGTTTCCTTCGGAAGCACCAGAGGATTGGGATTGTTGTCAGCAACAAGCTAAGTTACTAGAGGAAAATTCAGATGAACATAATCCCATTTTGGTTGCCACTACTCGAGCTATGTTAGCAGTCCTTAACTTGCATCTGACCCGCGAGCGAGGACGGGAGGAATGGCAAGAGTTATACTCTGAGTGTTATGTGGCACTCAAGGGTATGGAATTGAAAAAGAAAAGAGCACATGAGAAAGTTCAAGAGTGGAAGGAGGTCGCTAAGATCCACGTTGAGCAAAAGATCAGCCTGGATACCCAGATAGAGGCACTCGAGGCACAACGACAAGCAGACCAGCGTCGCATAACGGAGTTGGAGGGCCTGGTGGATAGTCTTCATCTTCAGACTGGACTTCTCATTCAACAACATGAGGAAGCTCATTCTTCTGCCGTGATGGCAAGAAAAGGTCTTAGAGAGACTGTCGGTTACTTGCAACATCAGGATACGATATTTTGGGGCCTGCATAACACTTATCAGCAGCAGCTCTAGGCAACCCACCAAAACATCACTGATCTACAGTAGGAAGTGCAAATGCTCCATGCCATATACGATCCAATTCTAGATATGGGACTTGTAGTAGCTCAGAATCAAGAAGGGTCGGATCCAGAGGATGAAGATGAAGAATTGGAAGAAGTAATAAATAACTCGGGATCAGAAATAGCGAGTGATCATGACGAGTAGAGTGTGAGAGCGAGTTAGTTTCCTAGACCTAGTGTCAGCTTAGGGCTAACTTGATGTAAAAGTTTGTGATACAAAATCGTAGGGGGTAGAAAAATAATGTAGAGTTGTCCAACAAGTTGAAGTAAGGCAATAGGTGGTTGTAAGCTGATGTAAGGTAGGTGTGAACTAAGAAGTAGACTTGCATATTCCCTGAACTAATCTTGTAAAAAAAATTCTTACTAAAAAGTAGTGCAGCTATTGTCCATTATAGCTGTACTATTTCAAAAAAAATTGTCATCATTTCTAGGTTTTTGTATCCTTGCAAATCTTTGCTCCATAAGTTCCTAGTCCTTGAGGAACTTCTAGATGCACTCATTTAACTCAAAACAAAACTTTGGTTAATCATTGAATTATTAAGTTTATTCATGTGTAAAGTCTCCTTCTTTCCAGATACTGCCATTTCCGTGAAAGCTATTATAATTGTAGTCTATGGGATATCATGATCCATGCCCATGATGCAGCGTCGAAATCTGGGGTCTCTTATGGATCACGACTATAGGAAGTTACTGCTAGACGTTCGCTGTTATCAGAGTTACTGGTCATGATCCTAGCCTGCAATTAATGTGCTTTCCCTCTCTTTAAAATCTCTGTTGGAAAATTCATGTCCGTGTTTTTCCCAAATTTCTAAAATTTCTTGTTGTTATAGCTATTTTGAAATCTACTTTGAGGATTCACTTCTTAGGAACATCTAGGTGAACTTGAATTTATTACTCGAATAAAATATGAAAACCTGATATATATCCACGAAACTCCACATTGTGTTCATGTCATGTTTAGCGTCTTTGACTTGACACGTATAAAATTCCTTGACGTCGTTAGATGACACGTGTCATGCCTTGACTTTCTTTACTCTGACACATGTCATGTTTTTGATCTTAATGTTTGACATGTATTGGTCGAGAGCTAGTTTAGTTGTGCCCTATAGTGGTGCCACGATCCGTGACCACGGTGCCGCGTCGAAACCTGGAGTCTCCTTGTGTCTGGCCAACGCATGGATGTGCTGCTAGGGGCGCGTAGGTATCAAGGCCTAAGGTCGTGATCGACTATAGCTTCACGATTAAATAAGCTCTCTCCCGTCTGCACTCTATGTGAAAACGAATCCAACTAGCTGTGGTGTATGATGACCCATGATTTCAGTACAGCGTCGGAACTTGGGGTCTCCGATGGGTTACCCTCATAAGGAAATACTGCTGGGTATTTAAACCCGGGGTCTCCTGTGGGTGTAACTTTAAGGAAATACTGCCAGGCGTTCGCTTGTATCGAGATTTGTGGTCATTATACCTCATG
Organism: Eremochloa ophiuroides; assembly: GCA_038502445.1. Lineage (NCBI taxonomy): Eukaryota > Viridiplantae > Streptophyta > Magnoliopsida > Poales > Poaceae > Eremochloa > Eremochloa ophiuroides. The sequence goes on along the minus strand of JAHLJS010000001.1, from coordinate 3,467,237 downwards.
GCTATCATTGCTCTGTCTTTACTCCTTTAATTCCTCTAATGAGGCTACATTAATTGTATCTTGTAATGGTGTCTCGACCGGTGACTACGTGCTATGTCAAAACTTGGAATCTCCAGTGGACTGCAGCCATATAGATTCTGACCAGAGTATGCACTGGTATCGTAGTCAGTGTTTCTGACCCATTGCATCTGCAATTAATGTATTCTCTTTTCCTTGAAAATTTTGTCTATATTTTGCTAAAAATTTTGAAATCCTTCTTAAGCTGAATTAGGATTCGGTGTTTACGATAGGGTATTGTTGGTAAGGTCTGTTGGGCGGAAAGATAGTTTGGTTTTGCGTCCTCAATCAGAAAGAGAAAGCTATACCAGTACAGACAACTTGGCAGCAATTTTACCAGAGTTTTCTTAAAACCCTATAATCATAATTGGATTTCTCTCCTTTAAAAAATTTGAAAACCTTCCTTATTTTGTAAGAGAAAAATATATGTGACTTATCTTGTTTCTTTTACTCGTCCCTATGCTTATAATTTCTTCTAAATCTCGAGGACGAGATTTCTTTTAAGGGGTAGAGCTGTAACACCCCTGGTGTTACCGAACTAAAAATCGGACATGTCATCATATGCATTGCATAATATGCATGTGTAAGTCAATTTTGATATGCATAGAAATTAAAACAAATTTAATTTCATAGGTTGTTTGTGCTTAAGTAACTTAGAGTGATTTAATTTCATCTTCTGATGGCTTGTTTTGGGTGTATTAATTAATCACCGCTTTAAAAATAAAATTTGGAATTAATTTAGAACCCTAAATCGGGCTAAAACCCTAGTTTCAAGATTATGTAGAATTGGACCTTGGCCCTAAAAGAAAAGTTGTAGCTCTTATTTAATAGTGCAACTTTGGTATACAAAGTTTTTCGAGTTACTGTTTGGAAATTTGAATTAACCTTGAATTTTTATCTTTAAATTTGAATTTAAAACTTTAATTTAAAAATTACTTGGAATTTGAAGTTTACCTCTAAATAAAGGTTGTAGATCTCACTGAATTGCACAACTTTGTTGTTTACAGATTTTGAATTTCTTCAATAAATATTTGAGATTTGGATTAAATTTGAAAAGGCCTAATTACCCCCTTTTTGATAATTTTAAAAATATTGGGAATTTGAAAATACCTCAAACACAAAAGTTGTCCAGAATTGAATTCTACACATTTTGTATTTTGGCCATTTCTCAAGTTATATAGTAAAATCAGAAGTAATTTCATAAATTCAAAATCCGGATTAGGACTGTACAGTAACCCGAATGGGGAATGGGTGAAAGATGTGGGGAATGGGTGAATATTGAGATTATCTTAATGAATCAATCTAGATTTAGGATTAAATTTTAAGCTGACTTAGAGAGCTTTTCTGCAAAACTCTTGATTCTTGCTAAAGCCTCTCCTTGATTCCCCACAGCCTGCATTCCTGAGTCTCCTCCCCAATGTTTGGTCGGGTAAGTCTTGCGGAGTACCCCTTGTACTCAGGGTTTGTTAACCCCCTGTTGCAGGTTAAAGTCAGGAGCAGTACAGGTTTGGCTATCGCCAAGTTAATGCCACCCTAAGAGCTGCCATATGCAGTAGATGACATGTGCTTATTAGCACTACCTTGGGCAAGATGTCATCTATAATACCTAGGTATTGTAAGAGCTACTTTATCTTGTCTATATCAACAAGAAGTTTTGTAAAGACTATCACAGGATTTGCAAACTATGGTTGTTACTCTTCCGCAATTTACTCTGATGTATTTTGAACACTATAAATGAATGTAATAAGAGGGTTGGTTTTCGTTCCGTGAAATGATCCTCGATGGGACATTGTGGTGTTCGCGAGAGCACCCGACAGGGTTTCCAGAGTTATCAGGCTCTTGTGCATAGCAGTCGGAGGTCGTTGGACTACGACAGGTGCACGTGGGCCATGGTAATTCAGGAGGTTCTGTCACAAATCCAGAGGATTCTAGGGCTGTTACCATCTAGAACCTACCACTACTATCCGTGGTTCTAGCCGCACTCAAGGGTAAGATTATAGCCTAAGAACCTCGCTTAATATATAAAGCTTACTACTCTAACTATGGCAAGGAATTAGAGCACTCTAACCAAGCAATGAGACAAGTATGCAACTGCTTAAAGTATGACAATAAATAAATGAAGCAGGGGATCTTTATTAAAGATAAGAGTGAAGAACACTGCAGAGGAGGTCGCCGACAAGCCTAGCTCCTCCACAGACTTCCTCCTTCTCCTGACTTCTCTCACTACTCTACTCTTCTATAGCTAGCACTATTCCTAAGAGCAGAGCTTCGCTAGAAAGAGAGAGGAGCTATTACTGACTATGAGCTGATTCTCTAGTGATTTGCTAGTGATCCTCTAGTGGTTTCGGCTTACAAGTGAGGATTCAAGTCCTATTTATAGTGTAGGAGTGCCCCAGGGGTACTTGTAGGGGTCCTGGAGGTCGGTGGCACGAAGAAGCAGGGTGGGCGCCCTCCTTGGGGGGCAGGCACCCCTTAGATGCACCGCCTTGCATCCTACGGCCCTCCTTTACCCTCAAGGGCGGTTGCAAGGTCACTTGGAGCTCAGGATTGGCGGTTTGCAACCCCGGAAGGATGACATGTGGGTCCTTCGATCCATGGCACATCTCTTGATCGCCGTTGGATGAAAACCGACTTCATTTGATGGCTTGGATGACTTTTGGACACCTTCCCTCGGATTGTGGACGTGGCATCCGGTTTGGACAGGGCGGGCGCCCTGTTGGTGGGGCCACCGAATCCTCGTGTCTTGTCTCTGAGCCGTTGATGTTATTTCAACGTGCCATAGGCCATTTGGGAGGATGGCACACTGATCCGTGAGGTGGCATGCCAATTTGGCACAATTCATAGGGCGGGTGCCCTATGTAGGGGGCGAGCGCCCCCCTCTGGTTCCCATGTGGCAGGTGAGTTGCTGAGGTGTCTTTGGTATGCTTTGTTTTTGCCTGTTTTCACCATTTTTCCTGCATACACAAGATTTCTCCATGGACATGTGGAACTAGGTAAGTTTCAAGGTGAGTTGTTTGCTTTTCACGTGGTTTTACCTTGATTATGGGTGAAATGTTGATGGTAAAATAGGGTGTTAGCGACCGTCAACAAACTCCCTCGAGCTAACCTTTTGCTTCTCCTCAAGCAAAGATGTGGTTTTAGCATGGCAATGTTGCATCAAGAATTTCTTTAATATAATAATTCACAAGGATCTTGTATACAAACCAGCACTATTCTAGTGTTGAGCATGATTCAGAAATACATCTTGTGTCTTAACTATATGGGGCTTTTAGCTTTTTCACCATGGGTCATGCAGAAACAAGATAGCATAGATAAATAGATACTTCATCCCTTACTTTGGTAGAGTGAGACCATTCACTAGAGAATTTTTATCTTTTTTGAAAGGAAAAATCTTGCTTTAGTTCCTTTAATGGTACTCTCAACCACTCCTTAATGTGATAGACCTCACAAGAGCTCAAGAGAGCTTTTCATGTCTATCCTAAAGCTTATGTGGGGTTTATAGGATTGGAGCAAAAGCATACTTGAACTGAATATATTGCAAGATTAGATTCTTAGATCACAGGGAGCAACAAGTCATATAAGATGATCAAGAAGTGTAGGTGTAAATTATTTGGTGGGCTCCTTGAGACTTATTCCTTTGTCTTAGATAGGGGAGAGCATGGTTACTGAATACATAGTTTTTTTGAAGCATAGATATATGGGCAACATCTCATGGGACACTCCTCTTTTGTTTTCCTTGAGCACTTGCTCTCTTCTCTCTTTTTTTCAGTAACCTATACTCCCCATCTATCAAAAGGAGAAAGGTTGATTGTGGTTGGTTGTCTCAATTGGTGTATGGAGCATAGGTATATACTTCCAGTGTAGAAGTAATACATAGGTGGAATGTGTACATGATCTTGATCAAAGAATATGACTAGTTTCTCTACCTAGATCAAATAAGGTCTAAGCAGGCTCAAAACAGATAAGGACTCTTTCATTTGGTAGTTTTAGTTGTTTGTGGATATATGACTTGATGGTAGGTATTTAACTCCATAAAGGAACCATGAGAAAGAATTTGAATTTTATAAATCAAAATCTCTAGTTGGTTCTCACTCATTCATTAGGTCAGGTAAAAATTCTACTTATACCAAGTTCAATCCTGCAAGAGCATAACTTAAGTTATTAGCATGTGCGAACCACAATAGTGTTCGACTTAAGACCGAATTCAGATATCACACTCAAAACTTTCACAGTAAGGGTTGTATAACAAGATTTTGCAAATCATCATTGAGCAATTGTTCATCATTTCTAACAAAGACATATCATATTCTTTTTCTTGTCTTATCATTATTTTTATTTATTTATTTTATTATTATGTAAGAATTTAGAATCGCTTTTCATATTATAACTCACAATAATTAAGAAAAAGTGCTGGGGTTAGAGATCATACCTTGGCGAGGATAACGGCTCCCCCAAGCTAGCTTCTTCTGCATGATTGGATTCTCTTCTTGTCGGGTTATTTCCTCTTTTGCATCTTATTATGATCACTAGGCTTTGTCTTTTTTTATTTATTGCTACTATGATAAACCAAATTTATATTTTATTTTATTATTTTTATTTATTTATTTATGTATAATCTCTCTTTTATTATTAAATGGTATTTATTAAATGCAAGACATAAATTTAAACATGCTTCTAACAATTAATTGATTTAATGCACAAAGAAGGGAAAAATGCCAATGCAGTAATTAAAGAGAGAGATTGAATACTTACTCCCATAGCTGTCGTTCCTCAGAAGGAAGTTCTTCCTTGACGGATGTCTTCTTCTCATCTTGTCCTTCTTTGATGGTAGCGGGGTCTGGTGTAGAGGTCTAACACCCAAAAAATTGCATTCTTTTAAATAGTGGGAATTTATTTAATTATGCAATTAGTTGATCATTCCAATATAGGAAAATTAATATTTATTGAGATATAAAATTAATGTTAGGCCATATACATGTTTGTTGCATTCATGCTGGAGCATGTATTTTTGTATTGTTTGGTTTATGATTGAGTTCAAATATTCAAAACCCAATTTGAAAATCCTTTTGGAAAATGAAATTGGAAAATGGAAAAGGTAGTAGAGAAGAGTTTTTCCCCCTCTGCTCAATCTGGCCCGAGAGCAGCCAGTTGGCCTGCTCGGCCTGCCCTCTTCCCCTCTCTTTCTGATGGGCCCGAGGCCACACCTTGGCCTAGGCCGAAGCCAGCAGCCGGCACAGCCCAGCCAACAGGCCGTGCAGGTGCCTTCCCCTCTCTCCCTCTCTGTTTCACTGACTGGATGGGCCCGCGCGTCATAGACCGCGCCTCCCTCCTCCCTCCTTCCTCCTTCCTCCTCTGGCTGAGCCGAAACAGAGCCGCCGCTGCAGCCGAGCGCGTGTGCGCGGGGATTCCCCTGCAGTGACTGCCAGCCCGACCCCAGCGCTCTGTGCTACCGACTCGCAGGCCCCACCGGTCGGCGTCTCCCCCTCCAATCCCCTCTGCTGCGGGCAGAGCCCGTCCCCGAAACGAACAAGGCGAGTTCGTTGCTCGCCGACCTCGATTCGAGCTCCTACATCCGGGGCAAATCCAACTCCCCTACCTCACCTCGGGACAATATAAGCCCCTGGAGACCCCAGTCCGCCGCCACGCAACCCTAGTCGCCTCTCCTCGCTCGCCCTCGCAGCAAACAGAGCCGCTGCTCCTCACAGTTCCGCCGCCGGGAGCAATTCGGCGGACTGGTCGCGTTCCGTCCCCGTAAGCACCTCTAGGAGCTTTGCTTTGACCCCACGAGCATCCAGAGCCATTTTATCCCTTTAATCATTCACTGTTTTGGCCTCATCACCGTTGCAGGACATCGCCGGCCGCCTGAGTGCGTGGAGAGCTGCGCCGACCCGATTTCGGTCCGTGCAAGTGCCCTAGGTGAGCTCGAGCTGTCGTTCTCTCTCTCCCGAGTCCTTTCCCGTGCCGAATGGTGCACTGCAGCGCTGTTTCGTCCTCGCCAGTGAAGGTCCGGCCATGGCGCCGCCGCGGTCGGCTCTGCTCCGGCCGGGAGCACCGCCACCCCTCCTCTCTTTTAATCTGATCCGCCGATTTTGAATCGGACGGCCGAGAGCAGCCCATACCGATTCGGCCAGTGTTTTTGTGAATAACCCCCTGTAGTTTTTAATGCTTAACCCGCAGCCCTTAGCGTATTTAGTAGATTACGTTTTCTGTATTTGAAGGCGTATTTATTTTCGGTATATATGAAAATGTGTTTTCAGATTTGAAATCAAAACTGTTTTGTTCGTAGTTTCTCCCTTTTAGTTCCGATTTGAACGATTCAAATTGCGTTAGATTCGTAATTTGATGATCTACCAGTTAGAATCACTGTTTCATATGTTATAAACTTTTAAAATTCGAGATTATATTTAATCTATTATTATTCTATTATAAATCTTGTAAAATTCATATCTTCCTCGTTTTAAATCCGATTTGCGCAAACTTTATATCGATGTGATCGTAGCAACGTGTAGATTTGTTTTATAACCTTTCTAATTTATTTTCTCTCTATTGGTGTACTGTTCTAATCAATAGCTTTGTTTGCTCTGCATGATTGCCCTGGATGTGTGTATGTTGATTTGGTGATCGAGTATAGACGGTGAGCTTTACGTGGGTGATCAATATCAGTACTTCGACAACCCGGATCACCAGGAGTTTGCTGATCAAGGCAAGTATTAGTATGGATCATCCTTGTCATCCTATTCACCAAATAAATAATTGCATTTGTATGTGTCTTCCTTGTTAACCATAAGTTACTTCCTAGTTTTGTTATCCTGTTCCTTGCAACCTATGGGATTATGCATATGGTAATTAATGCTAGTGCGTTATTGATATCATGATCATGTAAACTGATTAAATGAATTTGCAATAAAGATTAAAGATGCCTTTTTAGCAACATGGAACTAGGGGATTCGAGCATAGTTTTGTGATGCTCAAAATCCTTCACCTTTGGTAATGATCTGTAAGTACGACACCAGGATTGACAGTGCAACTATGAGGGCTACATGGCTCTGGTTTTAGTCAAGTATGGGTACTTTTTCTAGCTTGTTAGAGGTTACCGAAAGGCGTGATGGGGCCTGCCGACTCGGGTATAGTGCGGCTCCTGTCCGAGTGTGTATAACCTGCGTGACCTTGTGCCACGAGGAAGGGGGGCTCTACATCTGCTTGCCGGGTCCCTAGCGGCCCTAACTTGTTAGGAGAAGTTCTTTGAAAGACTTCATAGTGAAACCCTGCTCACTCACCTTGGTAGTGTTATGGGAGTAATTAACCCGAGCAACTGGGAATCACGGCTCATAGTGAAAGTGCACAACCTCTGCAGAGTGTAAAACTGGTATACTAGCTGAGCTCACGGTCACGAGCGGCCTTGGACGTCTTATGGAGTAGTTATCTTTTGGGGTGATGCTTACTTGTTGCTAAATCTATTTATTGCTACTCATTAATTATGTTTACTATGATCATGAGAATGGGCTTATTTATTTGTTGCTATCCAACTGCATAAAAGATGATTAATTAAAAGCAACCTGCTGTTAAAACTGTGTCAACCTTTTGACCCTCATTAACCTATGCTAGTCTTGTTGAGTACGACATGTACTTACGCTTGTTTATTTTTCAATACTCGGTTAAAAATCCCGGATGGGTAACAGATGGTGATAGTGATGAGGACTACCCAGAGGACTACTAGACTTGTGCTTCACCAGTCGACGTCCCTGTGCTATGGAGCTACCGCGAGAGTTATCTTTATTTTCCGCTGTGTAATGACTTTGATATTATTCTCTATGTAATAAACATTGGTTATGATACAATTTATGCAATTTATTGGCTTATGTGTGTGACTGATTTCTGGGCGCACATAAGTTTATGCATCCCATTTTATCCTTAAAATTGGGTGTGACAAATTGGTATCGGAGCCATGTTGACTGTAGGACGCAAGCCTAGTTAGCACTGGATAGCCTTTAGCTTTGTTTACCTCTTTTACTTGTTGTATTAATTTGTTACAAGTTTTTGCTGATATCCTACCCTTGTCCATTGCAAAATTTTGACTTAATCTTAATTCTTGTAGATGGTCAACCTTAAGCGCACTGCTCGCAAGCGTGTCATGCCACCTAAGAGGTACCTGCAGCGCTTCATCTCTGGCGGACGTGTTTCCCGATCGGAGGTACCCGTGGAAGATCCCGTGGAAGACGTACCTGTGGAGGAGCCCCAGCAGGAGGTGCCCGTAGAGGAGCCCAGTGAAGAGCCCTTGGAAGACAGCTTTGAAGACGTACCTATGGAGGACCCTCAGGAAGATGAACCCGAGAAGGTGGAGCCGCAGGGCGACCAGGATTGTGCTGGCGACCCTGATGACGAAGATGATGGAGGCGACTCGGATGACTCCGACGACCCCGATGACGATGGCGACGACGATGGAGACCAAGGTGGAAAACCCTGGGTGGGAATGATTCACTATGATCATCATGGTGATGACTACTACTACCCGCTGCTCCTCGACTTGGTGCGCCGCTTCTACCCCAACGCCTCGGTGCTGTACAAGACGGAGCACTGGAAGCACCCAGACTACGCCGACTACTATGAGACGAAGGTGTACACCAAGGAGGGAAGCCAGGTGAAGAATATCCACTATGCTGTCTCCGTTCGACTCTCCAAATCTGCCGCCGTCAAGGATGCTGTACGACAAGCTCTCATGGTGCACCGCCATGAGAATTGGAACATCATCAAGTGGGAGATGCACCGCTACCTTCCCCGCCGTCAGAGTGGCCAAGCTAACTGCAACATCGCCGGTCCACTTGGAGAAGTGAATGCCCGACTCCACGCTGCCTTGGAGTGTTTGGCCCAGACCAACACCTTTCTGGACCAGACACTGGATGAGCTGAACGCCAGGACTGAAGCTAACTACAAGCTCAGCCGGGCGGTGGATGAGTTGAACAGGCAAGTCGGTGTTGGACCCCCTCCGCCATCGCCAAGGTGCCCAGCTAAATCGCCGCCAAGGAACCGAGGTGACCATGGAGATGCTCACACCCGCACCGACATCGACCCCTAGAGGAGTTACCCCCCAGTTAGTAGCAAAAGACGCTAGTAGCGCAAGTTGAGTCAAGTCGAGTCTAGTTCGTGTCTTGTGAACTTTTGTGCTAGGTTGCTTTTTCGTATGAACAATGCTTGATTTGGAGTTTGTAATGAGTGCTGAGATTGTGGGCATGTCCGCAAATCTCTTTTATAGGTTTGAATTAATGCATAATATTTGGGTTGATTATGTCAGTTTCCATCAATGCTGTTTTCAGACATCTCTGTCTTAGTTATTTTGCCTATTTCATTATATACGACCAAAAATCGTGAAATTTTTTTTGAAAAAACTAGACTTCTGTAGTTTTTTTTGGCCACAAGAATCATCTCAATGTCATTTACGGTTTTGGAGAAACAAATGTTACAAGTCAAAGTTTCTGCGCTGTCTGTTACTCTGGAACAGTTTCGAATCAAATCTGTTTTTGATAAAATTAACGACAGAATCTAGAGAGATGGTCTGAAAAAAAGTTGTAGAGTTTTTCTCATGCTTTCCAACCATGTATAGCACGTCTCTGTTTGACTTTGGGAACTCCAGATATGATTGTTTTTCTACTTTGCTGATTGTTAGATCGCGCCCAGAATTTCCTGTTCTAATCTTTTAAGTGTTATTTTAATGGAAAAGAATTCTAAACCTCACCTCAATGGATTGAACAGCAGATGGCCCACACCAGGAGGAACCCAAGGGGCGATGGCACCTCTGAAGAAAATGCTAATCCACCACCACCTCCGCCACAGCCTAACATGGAGCAGCTGATGATGATGCAAACACAGTTGATGCAGCAGATGGCCCAGAACATTCAACTGCTGCAGCGAAACAATGGCAATGGGAACCCACCTCCACCACCCCATGACAAGAGAAGCGAATTCTTGAAGGGACGCCCTCCTACTTTTGACCATTCTAGTGATCCTCTCCAAGCTAATGATTGGCTGCGTGCAATAGAAAGGCAGCTGGAGATCGCCCAATGCAATGACGTCGAGAAGGTTCTCTATGCATCTGGACAGTTGCAGGGAGCTGCTCTGGATTGGTGGGAGTCTTTCCGTTTTGGACGTGCCGACCCCATCTCTTGGCAGCAATTCCGTGAGGGTTTTCGCAATCATCATGTGCCTGCGGGTTTAATGAAGCTGAAGGAGTTTCTTTCTCTGAAGCAAGGAGGCATGCTTGTTGCTGAGTACCGTGACAAGTTCATCCAGTTGTCGCGATATGCACCAAAGGAGGTTGAAGATGATGCCAAGAAGCAAGAGCTCTTCTTGGAGGGACTGAATGATCATCTCCAGTACCAGTTGCTCTCCCACACCTTCGCCAACTTCCAACAGTTGGTGGACAAAGCCCTGATCATCGAGAGCAAACGCCGAGAGATAGATGAGAAGAAGAAGAAGAGGAAGTTTCAAGGGCAGTCGTTTGGAAGCAACAGCCGCTTTCGCAACAACCAGCAGCAGCCTCAGCAGCAACAACGTTTCCAGGGACAGTCTGGATTCAAGAACAATTTCCAGAATCAACAACGTTCCCAGAACCAGCAGCGTTCCCAGTACCAGCGACAAGGTGGCAACCAGGCGCCACAACTGACTGCTCCCAACAACATCCCAGTGAAGAATGGTGCCCCCAACAAGTGCTTCCGCTGTGGCAAAGAAGGACACTTGTCCTACAATTGTCCCGAGAAGCAGAATCCCCAAGCCTCCCAGAAGCAGAACAACCAGCAGAGAGTGCCACCTCACACCGGGAAGGTGAACCATGTGTCGGTTGATACGGCACAGGAGACTCCAGAGGTCATGATGGGTACGTTCAATATCGACTCCATCCCCGCTACAGTTCTTCTTGACTCTGGTGCTTCGCATACTTTCATTTCGCACACATTTGTTAGAAAACATGGTATTCCCCTTAGTGTCATGAAACATCCTATTATGGTTTCTTCTCCGGGTGGTGTTATGCAAGCTACTCTTCAGTGTCTCCCGATTACTGTCTCATTAAGGGAGGTAGAATTCGAGATAACCCCTACTGTGCTAAATACTGCCAGAATTGATCTTATCGTGGGTATGGATTGGATGAAGAAATACAACACGAACATAGGGTGTAAGGAAAAGGTTGTAACTGTCACTACACCAAAGGGAGATGAGGTCCGAGTTGAGGTTGCTCTGCAAGTGCAACAACAAGCCACAGTACATCAGCTCAGAGAAGAAGTGCAGCCGGATAACTCAGTGGTGGATGAGTTTGAAGATGTGTTTTCAGATGAGTTGCCAGGTATGCCGCCAGACCGTGACATTGAATTTATCGTACTGCACCTATAGCTAAACGTCCATATAGAATGGGAGTTAAAGAATTAGAAGAACTTAAGAAACAAATTAAAGAAATGTCAGAAAAAGGTTTCATTCGTCCTAGTTCTTCACCTTGGGGAGCCCCGGTTATTTTTGTTGATAAGAAAGATGGTAGTCAAAGGATGTGTGTTGATTATCGGTCACTGAATGAGGTCACCATTAAGAACAAGTATCCATTGCCTAGAATTGATGACTTATTTGATCAGTTGAGAGGTGCTTGTGTGTTTTCCAAGATTGATCTCCGTTCAGGTAATCATCAGTTGAAGATTCGTGACTCTGACATACCTAAGACTGCATTCACTACTCGGTATGGATTATATGAGTATACGGTAATGTCCTTTGGTTTGACTAATGCACCTGCCTACTTCATGTATCTGATGAACAAGGTATTCATGGAATTCTTGGATAAGTTTGTTGTGGTGTTCATCGATGATATTCTAATCTACTCCAAGAATGAAGAAGAGCATGCTGAGCATCTAAGGTTGGTTTTGCAGAAACTCAGAGAACACAAGCTGTATGCCAAGCGAAGTAAGTGCGAGTTCTGGTTGAGAGAAGTTGCTTTTCTAGGACATATTGTGTCCAATGGTGGAATTTCTGTAGATCCAAGCAAGGTGGCAGATGTGTTGAATTGGAAGCCGCCAACTGATGTGACTGGCATTCGTAGTTTTCTTGGTTTAGCTGGTTACTACCGAAGGTTCATTGAAGGATTCTCCAAGCTTGCAAAGCCAATGACTTCCTTGCTAGAGAAGAATGCCAAGTTTGTGTGGTCTGAGAAGTGCCGAGCTAGTTTTGAAGAATTGAAGAAGAGATTGACAACAGCCCCAGTGTTGGTTTTGCCGAATCTGAGTAAGAAGTTCTCTATCTATTATGATGCTTCCCGCCTAGGTCTTGGTTGTGTACTCATGCAAGAAGGAAGAGTTGTAGCATATGCATCAAGGCAGCTGAGGAAGCATGAGTTGAATTATCCTACTCATGATTTGGAGCTAGCAGCTGTGGTTCACACTCTGAAGTTATGGAGGCATTATCTGATTGGTCATAAGTGCGACATTTATACTGATCATAAGAGCTTGAAGTATATCTTCACCCAGTCAGAGTTGAATTTGAAGCAACGTCGTTGGTTGAAATTGATAAAGGATTATGATTTGGAAGTGCACTATCATCCTGGCAAAGCAAATGTTTTAGCCGATGCTCTTAGTAGAAAGAGTTATGCTAATGAGATTCGAGCAACCACTATACCTGCAGAGTTGTGTGCAGAGATGGAGCGTCTCAACTTGGGAATAGTGATCAATGCTATTGAGATGGAGGTTGAACCCACATTGGAGCAAGAGATACGCAAGGCTCAGTTGGAAGATGAGAAGTTAAAAGAGATAGCAGAGAACATTGTGGTTGGAAAATCACCCGGATTCAGGCTGGATGAGAATGGAACATTATGGTTTGGAAAGAGACTCTGTGTACCTGAAGTGAAGTCTATCCGTGATGCCATACTGTGTGAAGCTCATGAGTCAGCATATTCTATACACCCAGGAAGTACCAAGATGTATTTGGACCTGAAGGAAAAATATTGGTGGGTTGGACTAAAGCGTGATGTAGCAGAATATGTGGCTATATGTGATACCTGTCAGAGAGTTAAAGCTGAACACCAGAGACCTGCAGGATTGCTACAACCACTAAAGATACCTGAGTGGAAGTGGGAAGAAGTCGGTATGAACTTCATAGTTAGATTGCCACGTACTCAGAGAGGTTATGATTGAATCTGGGTAATTGTGGATCGACTGACTAAAGTAGCTCATTTCCTTCCAGTCAAGACCACTTATGGAGGTCCTAAACTAGCAGAGTTGTATATGGAGAGAATAGTGTGTCTGCATGGAGTTCCAAAGAAAATTGTGTCTGATAGGGGTACTCAATTCACCTCACATTTCTGGCAAAAGATACATGAGTCTCTAGGTACTAAGCTGAATTTCAGTTCTGCATATCATCCTCAGACTGACGGTCAAACTGAACGGATTAATCAAATTTTGAAAGATATGTTGAGAGCTTGTGCTTTACAGTATGGAACGAGTTGGGATAAGAGTCTGCCGTATGCGGAGTTCTCTTATAATAATAGTTACCAGAAAAGTCTTAAGATGGCACCCTTCGAAGCATTGTATGGACGCAAGTGCAGGACACCCTTGTTTTGGAATCAAACTGGAGAAAGTCAAGTGTTTGGACCGGATGTGTTGAGAGACGCAGAGGAGCAAGTCCAGACAATAAGAGAGAACTTGAGAATAGCACAATCTAGACAGAAGAGCTATGTGGATACACGGAGACGAGAATTAGCCTTTGAAGTGGGAGACTATGTATATCTTAAAGTGTCACCGATGAGAAGTGTGAAGAGGTTCAACAAGAAAGGAAAGTTAGCACCAAGGTATATTGGTCCTTTCAAAATCTTGGAAAGACGTGGTGAAGTGGCCTATCAGCTTGAACTTCCGGAAAGTTTGTCCGGTGTGCATGATGTGTTCCACATATCTCAATTGAGAAAGTGTTTGAGAGTACCGGAAGAGCAGGTTCCTGTCGAGGAAATAGTTTTCAAGGAGAGTCTCACATATGAGGAACATCCCGTGAAGATTTTAGAAATCGCAGAAAGAGTTACAAGAAGTCGAGTTATAAAAATGTGCAAGGTGCAGTGGCATCGGTACTCTGAGGAAGAAGCTACTTGGGAAAGGGAGGAAGATCTCAGAGAAAAGTACCCGGAGTTGTTTGAGTAAGCACCAACCGAATCTCGAGGACGAGATTATTTTTAGGGGGGTAGAATTGTAACACCCGAAAAATTGCATTCTTTTAAATAGTGGGAATTTATTTAATTATGCAATTAGTTGATCATTCTAATATAGGAAAATTAATATTTATTGAGATATAAAATTAATGTTAGGCCATATACATGTTTGTTGCATTCATGCTGGAGCATGTATTTTTGTATTATTTGGTTTATGATTGAGTTCAAATATTCAAAACCCAATTTGAAAATCCTTTTGGAAAATGAAATTGGAAAATGGAAAAGGTAGTAGAGAAGAGTTTTTTCCCCTCTGCTCAATCTGGCCCGAGAGCGGCCAGTTGGCCTGCTCGGCCTGCCCTCTTCCCCTCTCTTTCTGATGGGCCCGAGGCCACACCTTGGCCCAGGCCGAAGCCAGCAGCCGGCACAGCCCAGCCAACAGGCCGCGCAGGCGCCTTCCCCTCTCTCCCTCTCTGTTTCACTGACTGGATGGGCCCGCGCGTCATAGACCGCGCCTCCCTCCTCCCTCCTTCCTCCTTCCTCCTCTGGCTGAGCCGAAACAGAGCCGCCGCTGCAGCCGAGCGCGTGTGCGCGGGGATTCCCCTGCAGTGACTGCCAGCCCGACCCCAGCGCTCTGTGCTACCGACTCGCAGGCCCCACCGGTCGGCGTCTCCCCCTCCAATCCCCTCTGCTGCGGGCAGAGCCCGTCCCCGAAACGAACAAGGCGAGTTCGTTGCTCGCCGACCTCGATTCGAGCTCCTACATCCGGGGCGAATCCAACTCCCCTACCCCCTCACCTCGGGACAATATAAGCCCCTGGAGACCCCAGTCCACCGCCACGCAACCCTAGCCGCCTCTCCTCGCTCGCCCTCGCAGCAAATAGAGCCGCTGCTCCTCACAGTTCCGCCGCCGGGAGCAATTCGGCGGACTGGTCGCGTTCCATCCCCGTAAGCACCTCTAGGAGCTTTGCGTTGACCCCACGAGCATCCAGAGCTGTTTTATCCCTTTAATCATTCACTGTTTTGGCCTCGTCACCGTTGCAGGACATCGCCGGCCGCCTGAGCGCGTGGAAAGCCGCCGCCGACCCGATTTCGGTCTGTGCAAGTGCCCTAGGTGAGCTCGAGCTGTCGGTCTCTCTCTCCCGAGCCCTTTCCCGTGCCGAATGGTGCACTGCAGCACCGTTTCGTCCTCAAAGGCGAAGGTCCGGCCATGGAGCCGCCGCGGTCGGCTCTGCTCCGGCCGGGAGCACCGCCACCCCTCCTCTCTTTTAATCTGATCCGCCGATTTTGAATCGGACGGCCGAGAGCAGCCCATAACGATTCGGCCGGTGTTTTTGCGAATAACCCCCTACAGTTTTTAATGCTTAACCCGCAGCCCTTAGCGTATTCAGTAGATTACGTTTTCTGTATTTGAAGGCGTATTTATTTTCGGTATATATGAAAATGTGTTTTCAGATTTGAAATCAAAACTGTTTTGTTCGTAGTTTCTCTGTTTTAATTCCGATTTGAACGATTCAAATTGCGTTAGATTCGTAATTTGATGATCTACCAGTTAGTACACTGTTTCATATGTTATTAACTTTTAAAATTTGAGATTATATTTAATCTATTATTATTCTATTATAAATCTTGTAAAATTCATATCTTCCTCGTTTTAAATCCGATTTGCGCAAACTTTATATCGATGTGATCGTAGCGATGTGTAGATTTGTTTTATAACCTTTTTAATTTATTTTCTCTCTGTTGGTGTACTGTTCTAATCAATAGCTTTGTTTTGCTCTGCATGATTGCCCTGGATGTGTGTATGTTGATTTGGTGATCGAGTATAGATGGTGAGCTTTACGTGGGTGAGCAAGATCAGTACTTCGACAACCCGGATCACCAGGAGTTTGCTGATCAAGGCAAGTATTAGTATGGATCATCCTTGTCGTCCTATTCACCAAATAAATAATTGCATTTGCATGTGTCTTCCTTGTTAACCATAAGTTACTTCCTAGTTTTGTTATCCTGTTTCTTGCAACCTATGGGATTATGCATATGGTAATTAATGCTAGTGCGTTATTGATATCATGATCATGTAAACTGATTAAATGAATATGCAATAAAGATTAAAGATGCCTTTTTAGCAACATGGAACTAGGGGATTCGAGCATAGTTTTGTGATGCTCAAAATCCTTCACCTTTGGTAATGATCTGTAAGTATGACACCGTGATTGACAATGCAACTATGAGGGCTACATGGCTCTGGTTTAAGTCAAGTATGGGTACTTTTTCTAGCTTGTTAGAGGTTACCGAAAGGCGTGATGGGGCCTGCCGACTCGGGTATAGTGCGGCTCCTGTCCGAGTGTGCATAACCTGCGTGACCTTGTGCCACGAGGAAGGGGG
Organism: Eremochloa ophiuroides; assembly: GCA_038502445.1. NCBI lineage: Eukaryota > Viridiplantae > Streptophyta > Magnoliopsida > Poales > Poaceae > Eremochloa > Eremochloa ophiuroides. Next base: position 3,450,644 of record JAHLJS010000001.1, on the reverse strand, counting down.
GCTCTACATCTGCTTGCCGGGTCCCTAGCGGCCCTAACTTGTTAGGCGAAGTTCTTTGAAAGACTTCATAGTGAAACCCTGCTCACTCACCTTGGTAGTGTTATGGGAGTAATTAACCCGAGCAACTGGGAATCACGGCTCATAGTGAAAGTGCACAACCTCTGCAGAGTGTAAAACTGGTATACTAGCCGAGCTCACGGTCACGAGCGGCCTTGGACGTCTTATGGAGTAGTTATCTTTTGGGGTGATGCTTACTTGTTGCTAAATCTATTTATTGCTACTCATTAATTATGTTTACTATGATCATGAGAATGGGCTTATTCATTTGTTGCTATCCAACTGCATAAAAGATGATTAATTAAAAGCAACCTGCTGTTAAAACCGTGTCAACCTTTTGAGCCTCATTAACCCATGCTAGTCTTGTTGAGTACGACATGTACTTACGCTTGTTTATTTTTCAACACTCGGTTAAAAATCCCGGATGGGTAACAGATGGTGATAGTGATGAGGACTACCCAGAGGACTACTAGACTTGTGCTTCACCAGTCGACGTCCCTGTGCTATGGAGCTACCGCGAGAGTTATCTTTATTTTCCGCTGTGTAATGACTTTGATATTATTCGCTATGTAATAAACATTGGTTATGATACAATTTATGCAATTTGTTGGCTTATGTGTGTGACTGATCTCTGGGCGCACATAAGTTTATGCATCCCATTTTATCCTTAAAATTGGGTGTGACAAGAGGCTGTAGATGATGGTTCATTCTTAACCGCATCTCTGTCTTTTTTGTTTCTCCAGATTCTTGGTTTTCTCCTCCTCATGGATCGACTCTTATTTTTCTGTATGTTAGTTGCGTGGTGCGGTGCACAAGAGAAAACAAATCTCTCTTTCTTCCCATTTATGTAGAAATCCATGCTACCACTAGCAACAAATATGCATGTATTCACAGTATTCAACAAAGGTCGGCCAAGAATGAGGGGTAAGTTGTCTCTATTACCCATGTCTAAAATCATGAAATCGGCAGGCACAAAGTTGTTTCTTACTTTTACCAGAACATCACAGAGTACTCCTTCTATGTAGCAAGTTGTTTGATCAGCTAGATGCACATATGCAAAAGTTGGTACTAGCTCATTGTAGAACTTTTCATAATGTTTTTTAGACAAGATGTTAATGCTAGATCCTAGATCACATATAGTATTATGGAACTTTTGGGATTGAATAGAGTAAGATATGACAGGGGTTCCAGGATCTTTCTTTTTAGTTCGAAAATTCCATCCGTCTAGTTCATATCCATGATAACTAATAGTAACAAAATTAGCAGATTTCATGGTTGTTTCAGGCTTTCCTAGTATTCTACCTTTTCAAAAGATGGGATTGCAGCTGCTAGTTGTGCCAATTGGGTTTCAAGCATCTTATTAAAACTTAGTTGATTCTTAATTGCAGAAGAGAAATCATCCAATTTAGCATTTATGCTATCCAGCATCCTATCATTAGCATGAAGTTTCTTATTTATGCTACCAGTCATTCTACCTTGGCCATAGACAAGATCTTTAAGACAAGGATAGTTATTACCTTGGTTGTTTGGACATTGCGAAGAATTGAAAGTATTACCTTGAGAATTGGAGCGCTGAGTCCATCCTTGATTTGAAGAACGAAAATTGTTATCATTGCTGATGAAGTTGAGGTCTTCATGTGTCTCAGGACAATGGAGTCCAGAATGGCTAACTTCTCCATAGACTTCACACGTCATGTGAGTCTCCATGGCTTGCACGGTCTCAGGTGTACGTATCCTCTCGTAATTTTCTAGCCTTTTGGCTAGTAAGTCCACTGTAGCTACAACCATATCAGCTTCCTTTAAAGAATGCAAACCTCTCTTGCGTGGCTACAGACGTTCCTTGTTCCATCCTTGATTGGACACCATCTTCTCTATCAAAGCCTTCGCATCTGAAACTTTAAAAGAAAAGAATGCTCCACCGGCGGCAGCATCTAGATGGCTTCTTTCAAGAGGGGTTAACCCATGGTAGAAGTTTTGGATCAAAAGCCAGTCCTCCATACCATGGTGTGGACAGGCAGCGACATACTCTTGCATTCGTTCCCAAGCCTCGGGAATTGATTCATCGGTTTGTTGTTGGAAACTAGAGATCTTATTGCGAAGAGCATTGGTCTTGCCTATAGGAAAGAATTTTACTAAGAAAGCGTTGGAACACTTTCCCATGTGTCCACATCATTTCGGTTCATATAGAACCATTGCTTAGCTTTTCTTAACAAGGAGAAAGGAAAGAGTCACAAACGAATTGCATCTGGGGTTACTCCTTTATTGGTAAAGGTGCTGCATATCTCCAAAAAGTGTTGGAGGTGTGCATTAGCATCCTCATGAGCTTTGCCAAAAAATGGGCCAGCTTGAACAATTGTGATCAATGTAGGCTTTAACTTGAACTGAGTGTTCGCCTCGATGACACCAGGGCCTATTGTTATATTAGCAGCAGAAGGTGCAGAGTATTCACGGATAATCCTTTCGGCCATATTCATAATTCAAAGGATAACTATCTAGACTTGACTCAAATAAGAGGAATTCAACAGTTGCCTTCCCCGGCAACAATGACAAAAATGCTTGTTGACAGTTACTAACACTATCAAAAGAGTATAGCCAAATCTATCCTCTAGCAATGGTAACAATACTACTCAACGCAATAAACGGGGTTGTCAATCACTGTGCTCAAAGTATGTGATTGTTGACACTTCTAATGTTGCTACTAGGAATAAAGTTATTTCTAGCAACTGCGCCAAAAATGCTATGGATAGCTCTATAGGATAGGTGATGGGATTCTGCAAGCGCACAGAACTATCATGTAGTACTTTACCTGGGGGTACCAGGTGTCAAATTTATATTTTCCCAAAGGAAGGCGGGGTTTGTGATTCCAAGGATCTGATAGTCAAGGATCTAGATATGGATAAATGGGGTAATAACCTTAGTAAGGATAAATCAATGAAGTATAACTAAGGTAGAAACACACTAGGATAAATTGAGGTAGCTCTGGAGTTTATGGGAGAACTCTAACTTAGTAAAAGATCAAATGATTGTTGTACCAAATAGATTGCTATACTCGGGACACGCAAAATCCTAAATTCACCGGGGTTCGACTGATTAGGCACCGTACGTCCATAAGCCTACGCTGATAAAACCAAACCGAACGTGGTAGAATCCAAAGGATTCTAAGGCTGTCACCACCTAGAATCTACCACTACTATCCGTGGGTCTAGCCGCACTCAAGGGTAAAATTATAGCTGTGGGGATATAAACCCCCGGTACCACAAGACAAGACATGGGCCACACCGTCAAAGCTGGCTAGGCCCAGAAGACAAAGACGTGTGGCGCAAGGCACTGCACCGCACGGTTATTGTACTAACTTGGATAGTTTACTTGTAATTTTGTCCCTTCAGACTATATAAGGAGGGACAGGGATAGATCTCATAACCTAGATCCAATCTCAGATCATCTGATAGCAATACAATACAGCGACACACAGGACATAGCGTATTACGCCTCGCGGCGGCCTGAACCTATATAAACCTTATGTCCTGCGCTTACTGCGTAGCTCTTGTTCGTCTCAGGCGCACCTTCACCGATCATCTACTACCTTGGGCATACCACTCGGTCGTAGACTATCGCCTGTATTCCATCGACAGTTGGCGTGCCAGGTAGAGGCGTGCTTGCTGATCCCATAGCGAGCAAGACGGTGATTTTTTTCGTCATCGTCGACCATGGCAACGGCGTCCGGCGGTGGCGAACCAGTTCTGAATTTTTCGTCGTCATCGACCATAGCAACAGCTTCCGGCGACAGCGAACCAGATGGGGAATTTTCTTCGTCGACATCGTTCGTGGCAACGCAGTTGATCACGGCAACACACGCCCGGGCTCGCATCAAACTGCATCGTCGTCATCACCGGTCCTGTAGTAGTCTTCGCCGATGACTCTCCGTGGGCTGACAAATAAAAGACCAGGACTCGATTGCTTCAACATATATCAGATCCAATCTGATTTCACAGCATTCATGTGGGATCGAAGTCTCCACCTAGTTCTGCATGCGTCTTCTCCAACGAACAGAGCCTCAATCGGCCAGGAGGTCCACGTACAACCACAGATGGGTGATCTACACCACCATGCAGAGGGTATACTCGATCGTCTACAAGGCAACAAGGAAGACATGTATGCAGGGCCGTGCGTATTTGTTGAAGTAATGGATGGCATATGTTGAGCATGCAGTGATCCGACGCCATGGAATTTTCCACTCATCCCTGAAAAGCTAAGCCAATATTATATATTAATTAAGATATTTTATTATATATCGTCTTCAGATTTCTCCACGAATCTATATGATATATGCCGGCAGACAATCAGTTACGTATCTCATCGTCAATGCCGTGCGACACGGCCTCGTCGTCATTCGTCCATGGCAATCCCGTATCCGGTGGCGGTGAACCAGATCCGAATTTCCGTCGTCGCCGACCACGGCAACGGCGTCCGGCGGTGGCAAACCAGATGGAAGTTTTCTTCATCAGGGCTGTTCACGATGATCTAGACACGCAGCTAGCGGCAGTGTTCTTCCTGGCATGGCAAATTTGATCCAAGCCAAGCAGCGGCAGATCCGATCTGTTACGATCATCCTACTTGTTGACGACTCAACCCACCAGAAAGCGAGTTTAGCCGGCGGCGCACAGCGGATTGTATCGGATCCGTTCCGCATGCATCTTCTATTGGCAAGGGAGATCAGGGCGACAGGCAAAAGTCAAACAAATCTCGGCTTGCATGCGCACGTAGCTACATCCATGCATCCTCGAAGAGACGTACAGGAAGATACAAGCGCATGTACTACGCGCATGTACTACGCATCACCCATGAAGCGCATCTGGCAACAGGCAAGCAAAGTAGCGTACAGAGGAGCAAACGGATCTACAGGACCATGCATTAGGGGGCACGTATACATATACGTCACCATTTCTTACAGAGAAATTCACTTGCTCATCTACGTCACCATGATCAGAAGCTAAGTCTTAATTTTATCTTAATTAAAATATTTTATTATATATTGTCTTCGGATTTCTCTACGAATCTATATGATATTTGTTGACAGAGAATTAATCACGCTTCTCGCCGGCAGCCTCGACAACAGCAAGCCACGACGAGCCGTCAATCGAGCCACGTCAAGCCATCAAGCGAGCCACGGTGAGCCGTCAGTCGAGCTACATCGAGCCATCGCTAAGCGAGCTGTCTACGACATATCATCACCAAGATTATCTCCATAATTTTTCGTCGCTGACGTAAACCCCGCATACGTTTGGGCAGTCTAACTTTATCGCCGACGTAAGCCCCGCACATGTTCGTGCAGTCTAACTTCGTCGCCGACGTAAGCGCCGCCCCTGCTCGGGCAGTCTAACTTCATCGCCGCGTAAGCCCCGCAACTGATCGGGCAGCACGACCTCGACTATGCATAAGCCCCGCAACTGCTCGGGCAGCACGACTTCGACTACGCGTAAGTCCCGCACCCGTTCGGGCGGCCTAGTCACGACGACGCATAAGCCCTGCATCGCGCAGGCTGTCCGACTTCGTCCCTTCATCGACTGCCCCGATAGATTCGGGAAGCCATCGCCCACGATAAGCGTAAGCCCTGCCAGGTGCAGGCAGCTTCACCACCAGTTAAGTCCCAGGGACGCCTGGGTCGTTAATCTTCGCTATTACGTAAGCCCCGGGATGCTTGAACAGTTTTAACAGCGTCTCCACAAGCCCCGTCGAAAGGAACGGGCACCGGTCGCCGGTCTCTCAAAAAGTCACATGTTCCGGCTCCTCGTCGACCTCTCCAAAAGACCCTACCATGCTCGGGAACTCACTGAAGATTTTTCTCCACAAGAACTCGTCGCCACTTCTCGCCGTCCTCTCGCTGCTCGGATACCGTCTCCGATCAGGCTAGGGACTCGCCGCTCTCCATGACTCGCTGACCTCCAGGGGATCTCCAAGTTGTCCAGTCAAGCTTTACGCCATGTTCTCCAGTCGAGCTTTACGCCATGTTCTCCAGTCGAGCTTTACGCTCGGGGACTTCGTCCAGACATCAGACTCCATGACGTTCTCCGGTCAAGCTCTACACACGAGCTCTCCATCGACGTATCGCCGAGCACTCCATCCACATATTGTTGAGCTCTCACCGCTCCTTGTCGTCGTCCACCACGGCAGACCAGATCTGAATTTTTCGTCGGCAAACCAGAGGAGAGTCTCCTCAACGTCATATGCGATGATTCAAGGTCTCACGGCGGAGTTCTTCATCAAGCCAAGATCCGGGATGGCGTCATGCATTAACAACGACGAACCCCGGCGATCCGATCTGCTACTACAACTACATCCAAGGCCTGTGCTCGTAATCGACGGTTGATTAGGTCCTGCACAAAGGCAGATGCTCGGCGGTCTGCCGAGCAGCTGCAGCATCACAAACCTCCGGCGATCCCCAGATCAATTATGCCATGCTACGACCGTGGACTTCCATACTGCAAGACGACTGCATCTGTGTTCTGATCGGACTCCACGCGTGAAGACCTTTCGACCGGATCTAGTCCAACCTGCAAGCCGAAACAAACTCTCATACGCAAGCCAGCAGCCATCTATAGGCCCATGTGTTGCTGATTAAAGTAATCAAGACATAGAGTAGAGGGTTGCATGCATGCGCATATGCCATACATGGAGAACGTGCCAAATCATCTCATCGATCAGACGCTTCTTGCTCCCATCAAAAGCGAAGTTGTCATATTTTTATCTTAATTAAGATAATTTATATATTCGTTTTCGTCTTCGGATTTCTCCACGCATCTGCATAATGTTTTGGCAGGAAATTAATTGCGCCTCTCGTCGTTAAATGCTCTACGGTGGCTTTGACAATAGTAAGCACAGAGCCATCACGCGAGCCACATCAAGCGACTTCTCGACACACCGACCACTCCGCTCGACGTTAATCAATCTAAGTGATATTTTTAATATCTTTCTGCACATTTTTCGACCTCCACATATCTCCGGAAATTATCTTCATGGTTCTTGGCCGCCGACCTCTCCAAAAGCCCCGACAAAGCATGGGCACTCGTCGACAATTTCTCCATAAGCCCCGACAACGCTTGGGCACTCAAAAGATTTTCTCCGCCAACGAGATACTAAGTATCTCTCCGTTTTCTTCTCTCAAGGGTCGCTCAACGTATCTTGGTAGCACACGCCTTAATCTGTGAAACATGTCTTCGCCCCGTAAGCCGTCCAAAACATGGTGATGTTAAGAAACCTCTGAACCAGACGCTGGGTCAGGTGCTTAGACGTAACAGGCCAACTATCAGGGAAAATTACGTGACCTGACAAGAGCAAGAAATGGACAATCTTATCATGCATTCTACAATATTGGGATCCGCTCCAAAATCTACATCATGTACTATCCACTATATATATTTATTTTGCAGGAACTCATCGCCGAGCTCTTGTCACTTCTCGCCATTCTCGCGCTGCTCGGACACCGCCTCCGACCACGCTGGGGACACCTCGTCGCTTCTCACCGTCCTCGCGCTGCTCGGACACCGTTTCTGACCACGCTGGGGACTCGTCGCCGGACTCGTCACCGCTTCTCGTCAACCTCGCGCTGCTCGGACATCGCCTCCAACCACGCTAAGGACTCGTCGCCAATCCTTGTCATCCTCGCGCTACTCGGACACCGTTTTTGACTATGCTAGGGACTCGTCGCTAGCCTCGTCGCCACTTCTCGTCGTCCTCGCGCTGCTCAGACATCACCTCTGACCACGCTAAGGACTCTTTGCTACTCCTCGTGGTCCTCGTGCTGCTCGGACACTGTTTCCGACCAAGCTAGGGACTCGTTGCTGCTCCTCGTCGTCCTGGCGCTGCTCGAACACCATTTCCGACCATGCTGGGGACTCGTCGCCGGACTCGTCGTTGCTCTTCGTCGTCCTAGCGCTGCTCTGACATCGTTTCTGACCACGCTCGGGACTCGTCGCCGCTCCTCGCCGTCCTCGCGCTGCTCGTCGCCACAAGAACTCATCACCGCTCATCGCCGTCCTCGCGCTGCTCGCAGCCTAAGCACCTCGATTAATCTATAAAGCTTAGTACTCTAACTTCAGCCAAGGAATTAGAGCACTCTAACCAACTAATGAGACAAGTATGCAACTACTTAAAGTATGACAATAAATAAATGAAGCAGGGGATCTTTATTACCGATAAGAGTGAAGAACACCACAGAGGAGGTCACCAACAAGCCTGGCTCCTCCATAGACTTCCTCCTTCTCCCGACTTCTCTCACTACTCTACTCTTCTCTAGCTAGCACTATTCCTAAGAGAAGAGCTTTGCTAGAGAGAGAGGAGCTACTACTGACTATGAGATGATTCTCTAGTGATTTGCTAGTGATCCTCTAGTGGTTTATGCTTACAAGTGAGGATTCAAGTCCTATTTATAGTGTAGGAGTGCTCCAGGGGTACTTATAGGGGTCCTGGACGTCGGTGGCACGAAGAGGCAGGGCGAGCACTCTCCTAGGGGGCGGATGCCCCCTTGGATGCACCGCCTTGCATCCTACGGCCCTTCTTCACCCTCAAGGGCGGTTGCAGGGTCGGTTGGAGCTTAGGATTGGCGGTTTGCAACCCCGGGAGGATGACATGTGGGTCCATCGATCCATGGCACATCACTTGATCACTGTTGGATGAAAACCGACTTCATTTGATGGCTTGGATGACTTTTGGACACCTTCCCTCGGATTGTGGATGTGGCATCCGGTTTGGACAGGGCGGGGGCCCTGTTGGTAAGGCCACCGAATCCACGTGTCTTGTCTCTGAGCCGTTGATGTTATTTCAACGTGCCATAGGCCATTTGGGAGGATGGCACACGCATCCGAGAGGTAGCATGCCAATTTGGCACAATTCATAGGGTGGGCGCTCTATGTAGGGGGCGGGCGCCCCCCCTCTGGCTCCCATGTGGCAGCTGAGGTGCTGAGTGTCTTGGTATGCTTCGTTTTTGCCTGTTTTCACCTTTTTTCTTGCATACACGAGATTTCTTCAAGGACATGTGGAATTAGGTAAGTTTCAAGGTGAGTTCCTTGCTTTTCATGTAGTTTTACCTTGATTATGGGTGAAATGTTGATGGTAAAATAGGGTGTTAGCTGTTGACGGTGGATATACCCTAAAATTCCACATTCAAATACCGTGAACAGGCCTTGGATTCAAGGGAAGATAAACATGTCATGAACATATTTTATCAAAAACGAGTTCCACTTGTACTCTTAAGCTTGTGAATACAGCAAAGATCAAACAGGCCAAGAAACATCAAGAAATGGTGCACAACATCACTTGGAATAGAGGAGAGCCCAGGGTGGGCCCATGCATAGGTCGGCCGAACCCTACATGGGGCCCACCTGGCTCTGGTGACATGGCATGATCCATGTGACCCTCCACCCAACTCATTTCATCCATCAGATCAACATGTGTTTCTAGTCAACGGTGGAGAAACAAAGCACAAGGATTCAACGTGACAAACATGCAACCAAGCTGGAACCAACACACGGGGACAATCACTGACAGATGGGGACCACAGTGGTGGGCCTATAACACCCTAAAATTTTGTTTTTATTAAATAGGGATAATTTGATTTGTTTATGCAATTGATTGAGCATTTTATATATAGAATAATATTCTTTTGAGTATTAAAAGTAACCATAGCTTAGAAACTTGACAACTGCATTTCATGCTGCCAATATTTATTGTCTGCATTTCTTTGATTTGAGAAGGATTTAAAATTTCTATTTGAAAATCTCAATTGGAAATTGATTTAGAAAAGCAAAAGAAGAAAACCAACCCCTTCCTCTCGGGCTCAAGGCCAAGATGGCCTGCTGCCTCCCCTTTCTCCCTCTTGGGCCCGAGGCCACTCCCCCTCCTCCCTCTGGCCCGAGGGCCTGCTACTCTCTCCTCCTCTCCCGTTGGGGCTGAGGACCAACTGGGGCGAGCCCAGCTGTTGGTGCCCCACTCCCTCTCTCTTTCTGTGACCGACAGATGGGGCCCGCTGCACAGGGTCACCTCCTTCCTCCCGCTCGTATTGGAAGCGGACACGGCCGCCTCGTTGCCGACCCGGCCTCCCTTCGCGTGGCCGCCCGTGCAGGACTCCTCAGCCCCATATAAGTTGCCCGGGAGCCTGCGCAGCCTCCCACGAACCCTAGAGCGCCTCTGCCGCCCCCAATCGAGCCCGAGCCGCCCTAATCTCGCAGCCGCCACCAAGCTCCGCCGCTGTCGCCGTCGAAGTCGGTCACCGAGGACATCCCGGCCTCAATTGAGGTTTCCCAGAGCTTAGAAGCGAGGTAACTAACCTCCCCGACTCCTTCTCTCTCGATTTGGTACACCATAGCTTTGCTAGTGACCTCGCCGTCGCGGTAGAGCCGCCATTGCCTGCGCTGCTCCTTCCCCGAACAGCCACTGCCCAAACCAAGGTCCTAAACGAGTTCGCGGTTGCGTTCTTGAGCTCCCAGATTTAATCCCGAGCCAAACCATCGACCATAGTCTCAAAATGCCAACTCCGGCGATATTCCGGCGTGAGCGCCGCCGCCAGCCACCGTTCTCGGGCGAACAGAGCCTCCCTGCCCCTCTCCGAACTAATCTGAACCGTACAGTTTCAATCCGATGGCTCACATCAAAGCATACCCCTTCGGTCAGAGATTTTCCAAAAGAGACCCTCAGTTTTTTAAGTCTAAACCCGCGGTCCTCGGCGCCCACAGCCGAATACGCCTTCCGTTTTAGAAAACGTATTCCATTAAATAGATTCAAAAATACGTTTTCCAGATATTCACAATTTTGCCACTGATTTTGTTTTAGCTATAAAATCTTCGTTTTAAATCCGATTAGATCCGTTCAAATTATGTTAGATTTGTAATTTCGTAATCTACGTAACCATACCAGTTTTACACATGTTTTCAACTTTTAAAATTTGAGATTAGATTTAATCTATTATTTTATTAAAGTAAATCTTGATTAATTCATAACCTCTCCGTTTGAACTCCGATTTTCGTGAACTTTATATCGTTGGAATCGTAGCGACGCGTAGATTATTTTTATACACTTTTCAATCTATTTTTCTACTGTTGGTGTACTATTTCTAATTTAGATCTTGTTTGCCTCGTGTATGATTGCCTCGATGTTTGTATGGTGATGTTGTGATCGAGTTCAGACGGTGAGCAATACGTTGGTGATCAAGAGTACTCCATTGAGGATCCAAATTCTCAGGATCACTTTGATCAAGGAAAGTATAGTATGGACCATCCTTGTTACCTATTCACCTTAATCATTAAATTCATGATGCATGTGTCTACCCTGGCAACCATAGTGTTTATTCCTAACTTTTGATAACTTGATCCTTGTTACCTATGAGATTGCATTTGAGTAGTGATGCTAGTGCTTTGATGGTGTCATGATCTTATGAATTTGAATAATTGATTATGAAATAAAGATTAAAAGATGCTTTTTAGCAACATGGACTAAGGACTTAACTGTAAGTATGACACCGGGACTTACAGCGCAACCATGGCGGCTATATGGCTCTGGCTTTAGTCAAGTATGAAGTTACTTTCTATCATGTTATTAATCTTGAAAGGTTCCTTGCCGAGCTGGTTGTTTTGCGGCTCCTGTCCTCTTGTGTACTGCTGCGTGTGTGTGCCACTTGGAGGGAGGGCTCTACCGCCCCTTGCCATTACGCCCGGATTGATTAATAACTTGTTAGAGAGCCTTTTGAAAGACTTTATAGTGAGACCCTGTTATGCACCTTGGCAGTGTAGTGTGGGCCTTACAAACTCCGACACATGGGAATCATGACTCATGGTGAAAGTGTGCAACCTCTGCAGAGTGTAAAACTGATATATCAGCCGCGCTCACGGTCACGAGCGGCCTTGGACGTCTTACACGAATAATAGTAATTGAATATTGATTTATTAATTTAAAGTTTCTGTTGATGTTTGTTCCATATTAATTATCATGTTTATATGATCATGTGACCTGGTCCTTTGGATTATTCCCCTTGATGCTACTCAATTGCTAAAACATGATCAACTAAAAGCAACCGCTGTCAAACATGTGTCTTGCCTTATTTGAGCCTCATGAACCCGTGCTATTCTTGTTGGGTACGACATGTACTTACACTTACTTTATTTTTCATACTTGGATAAAAATCCCGGATGGGTAACAGATGACTATGATGACTCCTCTGAGGATTACTAGGATTGTGGTTCACCAGTCAACTACTTCCCTGTGGATTGGAGCTTCCGTGAGAGAGTTATCTATATTATTCCTTCGCTATTTATGTAAAGACTCTGTGATATTATTCATTATATATTAAACCTTGTGATGATACTATGTAATTTGTCGCTTATGTGTGTGATTGATCTCTGGGCGCACATAAGTTGGTTCATTGAATTTTATCCTTAAAATTGGATGTGACAAGGCCCAGCTCACCAAAGGTGGTTCGGCCGAACCACCCAAGGTGGCACCAGGCCACCACTGCACTCTATGACTTGTGGGGACTCCTTCTAGAAGACCCTAGTGCGGCCTATCTACCATAGGGGGATCGGCCAAACCCCCCTGGTGCCCAGCCAGGTCGGTTGGCCTCCACCGCCTTCCAGCATGTTTCCCATGTGCTGAAATCACCACGGTCGTCCGTCTTATGGCAGTTCAATGGTGGTTTATCCAAGGGTGGAGAGGTAAGGAGCACGCGGATCGCTGACGTGGCGCCCCTCAACTCTCCCCTATAAATAGAGGCTGCCATCACCCTCTTTAAGACACCCAAGATACACAAGAGCCACAAGTCACAAGAGTTCTACTCTTTAGTAGTAGTAGTATTAGTCTAGTGTGGGAGTTAGAGTCGAGTCGGGCTACGCTGGGAGTCTCCGGAGTCGTCTGCTGGAAAGTCTGGTATAGCTCTTGAACCTTTCCTTCTGTAAGACTTTACCTTTATCAATATAATATCTTTACTCTACTTTACTAAGTCTCTACTTAGTGCATTACTATTCTTTATAGTATTATTGTGTTCGTCTTAACTTATAGTTGAGTTATATTGGATAGTGATCCTGTAACCAGCTCACGTGTGTAGTTCATCGCCTGTCATAGGGTGCTTTAGTTGTTGGCACACAACTAAAGTAGTAAGGTGTAACAACCCAAGAAATTCGAACACCAAAAATCTCAACTAATTAAAATTTTTCCTTTTAATTCCCTAAACTTATTCCATGTGCATGCATGTAGAAAAGTAAAACCTACAAGCAATACATACAAATATAAGTGTGTGTGAGTAAGTATCACTTGCATTTTTTTCTTAATTCATCAAAGAAGGGTAGAAATTCATGCAGCATATTTGAGATTCATTGCTAATTTATGCTTGTGATTATTGATGAGTTGTAGCATATAAATATGTAAACATGCACATTTATGCACAAAATAGGAAAAAGAGAAAGGAAGAAGAGGGTGGGCAGGAAGATCAGCCCAGCCGGCCTGCTTGGCCTCACCCGAGCGGGTGCACGCGCCTCGCCAGCCCTGCCAGACCGCCCCATTCACCGCGCGCGGCCCACGTTGTGGCCCGGCAACGCACGCGCGCGTGACCTGGCGCACTCGCGTCCGCTCGCAGCCGCTGCCAGCCGGCCCTGCCTGTCAGCCGCTCTCGCCCTCCCCCACTGTTCTTCTTCCGCATGGAGACGGGAGGGGAGAGCACGCGATTTGCGTGACCCCGGTCCCACAGCCGGCAACACCACGCCCCTGGCAGCTTTGTCCCCCGCCTGTCCCCTCACCTTAGTCGCCAAGGAACCGCAAAACCCTAACCGGGCGCTCGCCACAGCCCTTGATTCCCGTTCGGCGGATCACAACCATTCGCCATTGAAGCCATGCCGAGCCCGACTATAAGTAGGAGCACCGTGGAGCCCTAGACCTCATCCCACACCACGCCGCCGCACTGCGGCACAGCCTACCACATCCCACCGCGCCACTGAGAGAGAGGGAGGAAGCGGAGCAGAGAAGGAGTCACCGCCGGAGCGCCACTGCGGCGGAGCACACCGGAGCCGGAGGAGACGTACCCACCGTCGCGGAACTGCACGGCACGGCGAACGACTACACGGCAATGACTCGACACGGCCCCACTATCCCATCTACACCGACACCACGGTGAGTCACCGGAGCTCTCCCATGCCAACCTCGCCTTGTTGTTCGCCATGGCGTTCCGCCCACGGGGCGCGCAGGCACGAGCCTTTACCGGCTTAGGGAGATCACCTGCACCACACACTCACGCGACCGGCTGAAAACCCCGGACTACGAGCCTTGCTAAACCGAGAACGCAGCACGACGCGTTCTCGGCGGAACGCGCTCGCCACCGACGCGTTCCGACGCCGATTCACCCGTTCCGAGCATTTCCGACTAGTATCCGTGTAAGTTAGAGCATCGTGGAGCACCGCCATGACCCCTCGAGCCAGCTACGCGGATCTAAGCGCTAGAGGAAGCCTCGTCCGCCCTGCTCGTGTGCGCCGTGACCTCATTGGAGTTCCACCACGTGCCGAAGCCAGGAGGAGACCCCGACGTGACCCCAAAGCCGCCACCGATGAACCATAGGCCTTCCTGACTATGCGAATCGAAGGAAGCCACAACCAATCGAGCCAAACCGTGACCGTAGCCGCCCCGTCGTTGCTCACCGCCGCCGGAATTCGCTGCCGATAAGGGTGGGCATTCCAGGGCCGGTCAAGCCTAATTAGAGGCTTAAACCTTGTCGCTGATAGCTGGGAAGGTGTAACCACCCATCTGGAGGTCCTCAGTTTACCATCGGAGCCTAGTCGGCGAGACGAACTCACCGCTGGTGACCAAATTACCCTAATCCTATGTCCGAGAACCTAAACCGACCCTTTTTGGCCCTTGGTCACTTCGCAAGACCGGCGACAAGCCATCGGAGCCATCTCCGGACACTGACGAGCTTACCCGACCTCCACCGAGCCTCACCGCCGCCGGCAACTCGCTGGGACCTTGTGTTGAACACCTGGCGGGCACTAGATATCGATCGGGAGCACGCCACCCGCAACAACGCCAGCACGAACCCGGTCCACCATACGCCGAGAGGAGGAATTGGTGTCGGCACGCGGTCCATCGTGAACCCTACCTGCTGTCCATGATGCTTCAACTACGCGTCCACGATGCACCGGGTGCACCATGAACCAACGTCCGCACGGTCAGCGAGCCGCCACATGGCGCGTCACGAGGCCGACATGTGTCCCGTTGATGACATCATGGTGACGTCACCGTGACGTCATCCGAACCCCACCGATCCGAGAGCGGTGACTTGGTCAACGCTGACGTCAGCAATGACGTCATGCTGACATCAGCAGACCGAGAGCAAGCCGAACCGTTGACCTGGTCAACGTGAACAGTGCCCCGACCAATCCCGTGCTGCCACGTGCCACCCCCTGATTAAATAGCTATTTTTCCATTTTCAGAAAATAGGATAATCGTCGGAAATTCATAACTTATTCATACAATGTCCAAAAATTGCGCACAATATATCAAAATTCTCAGAAAAATGAGATCTACAATCTGAGGCTATGTTTATATGCATTTGGGTCTTTATTTTATTGGATTTTTTTTTGAAATACTCTGTAGGAGTCGCTGACGTGACTATTTCGTGTTCGATTTCAGAGCCGGAGGAGAATCTGACTGAGGAAGACGACCACGAGTACCTTCAGGAGCTAGGAGATGACTACGAAGGTGCCACGTCCCACCAAATCCTTAGATCCTATTTACACATTGCTAATGACATTGTTGCCATTGCTTTATGATTATATGTTATGCATAGGTTGCATGATAGTATATTTGAATTCCCTGCCTTGTTAAGACTTTACCCTGCTGTCCACTGCTAGGTTAGCTGCTGCTTTAATACTGTTACTCTTCCACTACTTACTACTTGCTATGTGCTATGTGGTGGAATTGGGACAGTTTATATATGAACCTGATTATAACCTCTGGGAGAGCGTGCTGCGTGTGACTCGGGTGCGTGGTGAGTGTCAAACGACCAAGTGGGATATGAGACAAGCCTGAGGAGCAAGTCATGCCGGGGGTGCAACCTGGGCATCCCCACATGTGATACCTGTGGCGGGTAATGCTAAAAGAGGTGGTTCCGGGTGGGATAGCCTTTGTGGTTTGAAGCCCGTGGATGGAGGTGCTGTGATGGCACGGGGAGAGTATTCCCTAGGTGGAGAAGCCTGCTTGGTCAAAACCTAGGACCTGACTAGTGACCGAAAACATCTAGACTCCTTTTCTACTTACTCGTCTCTGGTGGGCGGGGAACGGCTGGACTACTTGGTAGGGCGGTACCACTGCTGCTAGGTTGAAAGGTGATAAGGGTGGGCGGTGACGGATGAAGAGATTCCCGTACCGTCCTAGATGCGCAGTACCACTGGTTGGGCCCGGTGCTGCGTCTCCCAGTCTCAGAATGACGGTGTTGGATCCGGAATATCCCAGGGCTGAGTGGTAGGGTGGTACCGACCTAAGCAAGCAAGCACTCGGAATTCTGCATAGGTGTTAGCGCAACACCTATGATGGCTAATCTTGTGAGTGGCGAAACCTCTGCAGAGGGTATGGTTGATCGATCGATACATAAGCCAACTCGTTGGCTATGGACCTTTCCTAATGTTTCTGCAACCACTATTAGATGAGAGGATATTCTTTTCTCCCCCTGGATGATGTTTTCCGGCAGTATGCCCGTTGTGGCAATGTGCCACTGAGATAGGCCCGAGAGGGAGTTGGGCTTATCGAATGAGTGTGAGGTGTGTGTACGTGAGATGTGGTGATGGGATTGGGATGATGGTGTTGAATTAGAGGATAAAACCCGACTATTAAATAATGATTACAATTGCATAGGAAAACCCAGCCTATAGGTCTGCTTGAATAGCCTTGCATCCACTTTCCACAAAGCAACTGCAATCATAGGTGGGCTCCGTGGCCAGTACATATTGTACTGATAAATTTGCTGTCTGGTGACGAGAATGAGTACGACTTTGAAGGAGATGACTTGGAGGATTAGGGCCTCGTGCTACACTCAAGTTGGCTGTGAAGGATGAATCGCTTCCGCATCTTTTAAGCTTCTCTGAATGTTGATTCCGCCAATGTGGCGATGTAATAATTTATGTAACACTATTATGAACTCGTTGTATGGATCCTGATGTCAACTGAGATGTTGGTAATTTTATGGATTGTTCGCTTCAATCTATTTAATTACAATGCGTGCCTGTGGATTTTCCTTCGTGGAAATCGAGGTCATTTCAGTTGGTATCAGAGCCATACTTGACTGTAGGACGAGACCCATAGAAAATGGACGCTAGAATAGGAAGCCAGACTCTCTTTCGGTTATATTACCGACCTTGCATTCACTTTTTATGCAATGGCTTATCTAATACATGGACCTGCTAATCCGTTTCTTGAAAAATTTGCAGATGACCAGCCTTGGACCACCACTTCGTCCACTGCACGACGGCACTACTGAGATCCCAATCAATGGGAGGAACCATGGCGGATTTGCCTTGGTACTACGCCAGGTGTTGGAGGAGCTGGGAGCACCGTCTGACCAGATCCAGTCCTTCTGCAGAGGGAAGCTTATCGAGGCCGAGAGGTTGGAGGGACCTGTCACTACCAGAGTTGAGACACCCGTCAGCCTGACCCTCCCAGGAATGCCGGTTTTTACTGACTACACTGCTGGAGAGACCGTGGAGGACGGAGTACAGTCCGTCTCCCGCAAGGTACTACACGCAGTGGTGTACACAGCCTACGAGTACCTTAGGGGGACCCACTTCCGTCTACTACCTCAGGCCTTGGAGCTGCACCCTGACCCTATCCAGAGGATTCTGTATACCAGCCAGATCGTTCAGGCCGAGACTGACCCCTGTTTACGCACAGTGGCACACCACCTCCAGGAGCAGGACGAGTTCATCAACTCATTGGAGCAGAGGAGGCAGCGTGACCGAGCACGCATGGCAGAGGCCGAGGATAGTTTGCAGAAAGGGACTCAGACTCTAGAGAGTTTGAGCAGGGTAGTCACTGACTTGCAACTGGAGATGCAGCGCCGTGACGAGTTGCACCGAGCTGAGATCGCCGACTTGCGGGACAAGATCGGGGATTTCGGGATTCGCAACCACTACCTGGACAGCAGAGTGTTGGGACTACAGAGGAGGCTGGATGACAAGGAGAGAGCACTTGCTAAGAGGGAGCAGAAGAGTAGAGACAGAGGAGTCGAGATGATCACGTTGCGCTCCAGGATCAGGGAGCTGGAGAAGCAGCTGGAGAAAGTCGAGGAGAAGTCCACCCGCAACCAAGGGATTCTGATCGACCGCGTGAAGATGGTGGAGTTCCTGAAGGACAAGCTGCGGAGGACAGAGACAACTTGGAAGCAGTCCGATGCCAAGAGAGCTATTGAGGTCCGGAAGGTGTAGAGTCCGCTACCCCCACTGGAGAAGGTGAAGCCTCGGGAGGGAGACTTTCGCGTGCCACCCACTACGCTCAACATGGGAGCATGTCCGTCTCTGAGGATGTAGGAGATTGAGGCCACTCCAGAGCTAGCTGTAGCACTCGACTACGTCAAGCACCTGACCATGACCAACGACGAGATCGAGGCAGAGGATAGCCGCATCCCCGACGCCGTACTCGACCTTATGCACCAGTAGCTTATGGGACCCTGCGTGGCCCTTAGTCCAGTACTACCATGAGATATCCTGTCATTAGCTATCTGCGCATAGCACGACCTTCACAGCAGCTAGGAACATCCTTTATGTAATAATAACCCATGTGATAAGTGACATTTGGATCTTATGCTTCTTATGGTTCTCTATGCTTCTTTGGTTGAGTGTAGGATAGAATGAAAAATGTTTTAATTCATTTAAATCGTTGAAAACATCTAAAATCCTACTTGAACCACTACATAATTATCACTGCACTAAGCACATACCTAATATTTTCAGATGTCGATGAGACGTTCCGCGCGTCTGGAGAATTGCCAACCCTCCCCCGCACCTGCGCCAGGACGCGGGCATGGTCGTGGCCGTGGACGCCCAGCTAGCAGGCGTGCTGGAGTCAACCTGGAAGAAGAGCTGTGCCGGGCAAAGGATGCACTGCCGGTGAATGACCCGCCACCACAGGGCAAGAATGTGCCTCCGCCACCTCCGACACCGCCACCGCCGCCACTACCGACGTTGGCGGAAGTGATGGCTCAGCAGACCCAGCTGTTGAATGCCATTGCTACAGGGATGAACAGGCACCATGGACCACCCCAGAACGATTTCCAAAGGAAGCTGGAAGGATTCCTGAAGCTGACGCCACCCACCTTCGACGGGACCGACAGCGATCCCCTCGCTGCCGACGACTGGCTTAAGGAGATGGAGAAAAAGCTGGACCAAACCACTTGCTCCGACGAGGAGTGTGTTGGGATTGCTAGCCATCAGCTGATAGGTGCTGCACGAGCATGGTGGGACAACTACACCAGCGCTCACGAGGACCCAGCCTGCATTGACTGGGATGAGTTCACCGAGGCTTTCCGTGGCCACCACATTCCTGGGGGAGTTATGGAGGCCAAGGAGAACGAGTTTCGCAACATCTCCCAGGGAGCTGACCGGATCCACGAGTACACCACCCGCTTCAACTGCATACTCCGCTACGCACCTGCGTCTTGCGTGAGTTCCGAGAAGGAGAAGATGTACTACTAAAGGAAGGGTCTACAGACCAAGATCAAATTGGTGCTCTCGGGCAACAAGAGCTACACCCTTCGCGAGTTGATGGACCGCTGCATTGAGATCGAAAAGGATCGCGCAGAAGCACGCTTGGAGTTCGAGGCCCAAAATAAGGGAAAGAAGCGCCGTTCTGAGAGACCCGCTCGCACTGCTCCACCCAAGAAGCAGCGTACGAGTACACCTCCACCTTACCAGACTCGCCAGGGACCTTCTTCGGGTTCGAGTCGTGGTGGTGGTACCTGCAACAGCAATTAGCACCGCCCCGCTCAAACCTACCCTGTGCCAACTCGAGCTATGCAGAACACGCCCGCCCCGGCTGCCAACACACTGAGGACAAGCAACTGGAAGGCCCCTGCGACAACCCCAGCAGGCAGTGCGCCTTTCACTTGTTTCGGATGCAGGAAGCCCGAACACAGGGTTGCTGCGTGCCTCGACCTCAACCGCGCACCAGCTGCTACTCAGGGCACATCGAATCGGGGATCTGCCGCTCATGGACGTCTGAACCACATGACAGCTGAAGAAGCAGAAGCCGCTCCTGATGTTGTATACGGTATGTTTTTGGTACAGGGCATCAAGGCCACAATGTTGTTTGATTCAGGAGCTACATGTTCATACATATCATCTGCATATGCACGTAAGCATGACATACCTGTAACCCCGAAGAGCAAATTCCATCCTAACCAGCTCACCCTTAGGAACCCTCAGGAGTATCCACATATGTAAGAGAGTGAGAATCACAATCGAGGGACTAGACTTTCTAGCTGATCTTACCTTACTACCCTCCAACGGCTTAGATGTTATCCTAGGCATGGATTGGCTAACCAAACACCGGGGAGTGATATCCTGCTCACCCAGATTTGTCCAAGTAACCCATCCTTCTGGACAAGCTGTCCGATGCATACCCCAAACCGAGAGACTCCAAACCCTCCTATGTTCCTTAGAGACTAAAGAGAGCAAGAAAGAGCGGACATTCAGGGATGTGCCTGTAGTCTGTGAGTTCAACGATGTATTCCCAGAGGAGTTACCAGGTATGCCACCCGACAGAGATGTGGAGTTTGTCATTGAGCTGATGCCAGGTACTGCGCTGATTGCCAAGAGACCTTATCGGATGTCAGCAGATGAGTTGAAGGAACTCAAGAAGCAGCTAGGGGAATTACTAGAGAAGGGTTTCATCCGACCAAGTGCTTCACCATGGGCAGCACCTGTGTTGTTTGTCAAGAAGAAAGATGGCTCTATGAGGATGTGCATTGACTACCGCAATCTGAACGCGGTCATAGTCAAGAACAAGTACCCATTGCCCCGCATTGATGACCTGCTGGATCAGCTAAGCAAGGCCAAGTACTTCTCAAAGATTGATCTTCGATCAGGGTACCATCAGATGAAGATCAGAGAAGAAGACATTCCGAAGACCGCGTTTGTCACTAGGTATGGGCAGTATGAGTGTACCGTAGTCTCTTTCGGACTCACTAATGCCCCAGCCTACTTCATGAACATGATGAACAAGGTCTTCATGAATGAGTTAGATAAGTTTGTGATCATATTCATCGATGACATCCTAATCTACTCAGCCATGAAAGAAGAGCATGAGCTGCATTTGAGGACAGTACTGGAGAGATTGTCTCATAATTTGCTATACGCCAAGTTCAGCAAATGCGAGTTCTGGTTGGAGAAAGTCACCTTTTTAGGCCATGTACTGTCAGGAGAGGGAGTCGCAGTAGATCCTGCCAAGATCGAAGCTATGAAAGAATGGGAACGGCTCCGCAATGTGTCAGAAATCAGAAGCTTTTTGGGACTTGCTGGTTACTATCGTAGATTCATCGAGAATTTTTCCAAGATCGCAAGACCCATGACCAATCTGCTAAAGAAGGAGAACAAGTTCATATGGACTCCTGAATGTGAGAATAGTTTTCAAACTCTAAAGGAGAAGCTCACCACCACTCCCGTGCTAGCCCTGCCAGACATTCACAAAGACTTTGTCATGTATTGCAATGCTTCACGACAAGGGTTGGGCTGCGTCTTGATGCAAGAGGGAAGAGTGATAGCTTATGCTTTGAGACAGCTGAAGGAACATGAACAGAGGTATCTGACTCATGATCTAGAACTTGCAGCCGTGGTGCATGCACTCAAGATCTGGAGGCACTATCTGATTAGCAACAAGTGCGATATCTTCACTGATCACAAGAGCTTGAAGTACTTCTTCACACAAGAGGATCTGAATATGAGGTAGCGCAGATGGCTGGAACTCATCAAAGACTATGATCTTGAGATCCATTACCACCCAGGGAAGGCTAATGTTGTCGCTAATGCTCTTAGCTGCAAGAGCCACTGTCATACTCTCATTGCCGAGTCCATGCCTCCAGAACTTAAGAAGGAATTCGATGCATTCCAACTCGAGATAGTATCTCACAGTATGCTGAATGAGCAACGTGTTGAGTACAATCTCACCTCACGAATCCGTGAGGCGCAAAAGAACTGTCCTGAGATAGACTATATTCGAGGTTTGATGAAGCTGGGAAGAGGCCTCGAATATTGAGAGGATGAACAGGGAACGGTCTGGTTCAAGGATAGAATTTGCGTACCGACCGACTCAGCACTACGGGAAGAAATCTTGTCAGAGGCACACGACTCCAAGTATAGTATTCACCCTGGTTCAGCCAAAATGTGTCAGGATCTAAAGCAACATTTCTGGTGGAAGAACATGAAGGCAGAGATAGCCGGATATGTGGCGAGGTGTGACATATGTAACATAGTTAAGGCAAAACATCAACGGCCAGCCGGGCTACTACAACCCCTCGTAATTCCAGAATGGAAATGGGAATGCATTTCAATGGATTTTATCGTTGGGTTACCCCGCACCGAAAAGAAACACGATTCGATTTGGGTGATAGTCGACCATTTGACCAAAGTCGCTCACTTCGTGCCTATCAGCATTGGCTACGAGGCCGAACGGCTGGCAGATTTGTACATAACCCACATTCTGAGACTACACGGGGCACCCACAAGCCTAATATCTGATCGAGGCTCACAATTCACATCTCGATTCTGGCAGGCCTTGCACAAATCCATCGGAACCAAACTGGACTATAGCACGGCTTATCACCCACAAACTGATTGTCAAACAGAAAGAGTGAACCAAATTCTCGAAGATATGCTCCGAGCTTGTGTGATAAAATACAAGACCAACTAGGAAAGCTGCTTACCCCACGCTGAATTTTCGTACAACAACCGCTATCAAACAAGCTTCAAGATGTCACCATTTGAGGCATTGTATGGGAGACCCTGCAGGACCCCGCTAATGTGGTCAGAACCCGGAGAGAGGGCATTCTTTGGCCCTGCTAAGATTGTAGAAGCAGAGGAAGGCGTAGCACAGGTTAGAGAAAATTTGAGGATTGCACAAAGTAGGCAAAAGAGCTATGCAGATAGAAGACGTAGAAAGCTTGAGTTCAAGGTTGGGGATTATGTCTACCTCAAGGTATCTCCACTTCGCAGCACCATCAGATTCCATGTGAAAGGGAAGTTGGCACCAAGATATGTTGGGCCATACAAGATCTGTAAAAGGATTGGGAAGCTTGCATACAAGCTAGAACTGTATTGTTGTGTTCGTCTTAACTTATAGTTGAGTTATATTGGATAGTGATCCTGTAACCAGCTCACGTGTGTAGTTCATCGCCTGTCATAGGGTGCTTTAGTTGTTGGTACGCAACTAAAGTAGTAAGGCTTAGTGTAAGCGTGGTGCTTAGACTAGATCTTGCCTTTGAATGCTGCTTGTCGCACGGATTGTTTGTGGCTGCTAGCAGGTGATGACAGCCTTGTCTAGTCTTAGTATCCCTCCATGTGTTTTAGGCAAGTTCTTAAAAGGTAGGCTCCCATAAGAGAATAGCCGCTTCTGGTAGAGGTTATATGCCCTACTGTCTCGCCTATCCCCTACACACCGGAAGTAAGGTAGCTGTCTTGATATAATTCATCCATTTGATAAGATAGTACACAAGAGTAAAGTAAGTGTCATACGAGTCTTATACTCACTCGTTGTCCTCCCACCTAGCTATACTCTACTAATTATCTTTAGTTATCTTAAAACCTTGTCGTCTCTTGATGTCATTACCCTTTCCTCTACATATCGATTTACCCCCCTATCACTAGTTGATACTAAGTTGCTATAGACTTAAGGATCTCTCTCTTTTTATTAATTATTCCTTGCAACCGCTTTCCCTTGGGATAAAAATAAATAACGATACCTTGGAATACTCCCGGGTGAAGTGCTACAGCGGTATATTCTGTGCGCTTGCGGAATTATCCAATAGACATAAGAAATACCCCAGGCACTTCTGGTGCCGTTATTGGAGATAGCCTAACACCTGTCACTGGTGGTTGCGCTAAGAAGTGTCCACATTAGCGACCATCAACATTCACCTGCTCCATCTCGTCAGATTTGGGTTAGTCTGACCAGCTCGGCTTCCTTTCGGGTATTTGGTCGACAGCATTCCGAACAGGCCGGTCTTGGTTCGGGAGATTGTAACACCCGGAAATTTTCAATCTTTGAAATAGGAATTTAATTTGATTTATTTATGCAATTGATAGAGCATTTAATATATAGAATAATATTTTTTGTGAATTAAAATAAACCCTAGGGCAAAGAAACATGTTATGTTGCATACATGCCGCTGCACATATTTATTTCCTGAGATTTGATTGGATTTTGCAAGGGTTCAAAACTTAGTTTGAAAAGCCATTTGGAAAACAAATTTGAAAATGAATTGAGAAAATTAGAAAAGGGAAAACTCCCTCCCCTTCTCTGCAGGCTGAGCCAGCCCATCCCCTCTCCTCAGCCCAGGGCGCTGCCCCTCTCCTCCTTCTCCACATGGGCCGAGCCGGCCAGGCCGAAGCCCAGCTTCAGCGCAGCCCGCCTCCCCTCCTCTCGGTCTCGCTGACACGTCAGGCCCACGGCTCAGCGTCGTCTCCCTCCTCAGGACGGAGTCCGAGTGGAGCACGAGCGCCGCCTCCAACAGAAGGCAACCGCCGGATTTTTCGGACGAGTCCATCCCGTGCATGCCTCCACTGGCCCGTAAAAGGAAGCCGCGACCCTCTTCCCCCGCCGCTGACGCGTAGGGCCCGCTGCCCCGCGCCATCCCCTTCCTCCAGTCGGAGTCCGCGCGAGACACGAGCACTCCCTCCTCCGGGTCGAGTCCCAACCAAGTCCAGCTCTCCTACACCTCCCTCACGCCCCTATATAGGTCGGCCGAGCCTTGCCGTCCCTCCCCACAAGTTCCCGAGCAAGCCACGCCCTCCAATCTTGCCCTAGCCGCCGCCCCGAGCTCCGCCGCCGCCGCCGATTTCTCCTCGGGAAGACTTCTCCGTCGAAATTGGTTGTTCTCCAAGCTTCACAGTAAGGTCAGGGACCTTCCCGACCCCTTCTCCCTCGGTTTTGTGCACTATAGCCATGATGCCGAGCTTCGCCGCCGCCATAGTTCCGCCACCTAGCTCGCCGCAACCTCCCCGAGCTACCTCTGTGGCAACCGAAACCATAGATAGGTTTGGCTTGAGCTCCTCTTGCTTTCCGACCAGATCCCGAGGTGTGCCGAGCTTCCTAGCCCCGAAAACGCCGTCTCCGGCCATCTTGCCGGTGAGGAATCGGCCGGGCGCCGCCCGACTCCGGCGACCAGGGCCGCCCCTCTTTTTCCCCGAGCTACCTGCGCCGTCCACGGCCGATCCAACGGCTCACAGTGAGAGATACCCTTTCGCCGGCACTTTTGCAAAAGAGCCCCTGAGCTTTTTAATGTTCTAACCCGCGATCCTTTGGCGTATTTCTCTGATTACTCTTTCCTATTTAGAAAACGTATTTCCCCGGTTTTAATTCAAAAGGCGTTTTCAATATTTACAGATTTGCCACTCAGTTTATTTCGGCCATATTTTATTCGTTTTAGCTCCGATTTGATCCGTTCATGTCTCGTTAGATTCGTAATTTCGTA
This sequence comes from Eremochloa ophiuroides, assembly GCA_038502445.1. NCBI lineage: Eukaryota > Viridiplantae > Streptophyta > Magnoliopsida > Poales > Poaceae > Eremochloa > Eremochloa ophiuroides. The sequence goes on along the minus strand of JAHLJS010000001.1, from coordinate 3,424,888 downwards.
ATCTACCTAATGATGCTACTGTTACTCATGTTTTCAACTTTTAAAATTCGAGATTAGATTTAATCTATTATTTTATTAAAGTAAAACTTGTTTATTTCATAACTTTCCCGTTTGAACTCCGATTTTCGTGATCTTTATATCGTTGGAATCGTAGCGACGCGTAGATTATGTTTATACACTTTTCAATCTGTTTTTCCACTGTTGGTGTACTGTTTCTAATATAGATCTTGTTTGCTTCGTGTATGATTGCCTCGATGATTGTGTGGTGATTTTATGATCGAGTTCAGACGGTGAGCAATACGTTGGTGATCAAGAGTACACTGAGGATCCAAGTTCTCCAGAGCACTTTGATCAAGGCAACTATAGCATGGACCATTCTTGTTGCCTATTCACCTTAATCACCAAATTCATGATGCATGTGTCTACCTTGGCAACCCTAGTATTTATTCCTAGCTTTTTGATCACTTGATCCTTGTTACCTATGAGATTGCATTTGAGTAGTGATGCTAGTGCTTTGATGGGTCATGATCTTATGAACTTGAATAATTGATTATGAAATAAAGATTAAAAGATGCTTTTTAGCAACATGGACTAAGGACTTATCTGTAAGTATGACACCGGGACTTACAGCGTAACCATGGGGGCTATATGGCTCTGGCTTTAGTCAAGTAGGAAGTTACTTTCTACCATGCTATTAATCTTGAAAGGTTCCTTGCCGAGCTGGTTGTTTTGCGGCTCCTGTCCTTGTGTGTACTGCTGCGTGTGTGTGCCACTTGGAAGGAGGGCTCTACCGCCCCTTGCCATTGCGCCCGGATTGATTAGTAACTTGTTAGAGAGCCTTTTGAAAGACTTCATAGTGAGACCCTATTATGCACCTTGGCAGTGTAGTGTGGGCCTTGCAAACCCCTGACACATGGTAATCACGACTCATGGTGAAAGTGTGCAACCTCTGCAGAGTGTAAAACTGATATATCAGCCGTGCTCACGGTCATGAGCGGCCTTGGACGTCTTACAGGAATTTAACTAATTGAATATTGATTTATTTGAAGTTTCTATTGATGTTTATTCCATATTAATTATCATGTTTATATGATCATGCAAATCTTGTTCCTTGGTATAATCTATTGCTGCTACTTAATTTGCTAAAATGTGATCAACTAAAAGCAACCGCTGTCAACCAGTGTTATGCCTTATTTGAGCCTCATAAACCCGTGCTATTCTTGTTGAGTACGACATGTACTTACGCTTGCTTTATTTTTCATATTTGGATAAAAATCCCGGATGGGTAACAGATGACTATGAGGATTCTTCTGAGGATTATTAGGATTGTGTTCACCAGTCAACTATTCCCTGTGGATTGGAGTTTCTGTGAGAGTTATATATATTCCGCTGATATTTATGTAAAGACTCTGTGATATTATTCATTATATATTGAACCTTGTGATGGTACTATGTAATTTGTCGCTTATGTGTGTGATTGATCTCTGGGCGCACATAAGTTGGTTCATTCAATTTTATCCTTAAAATTGGGTGTGACAGAGATAGAACCATCTCTTGCTCCAGTCTCAAATACTGGTATTGAGAGGGATGGAGAGATAGTGCGCAGACATCCCATCCCTGAGCTTTAGATATACTCCTCCGGTGATTCGAGACCCCCTCCGCTTGATTTCACAAGCATGAACAAGTGGCGGAAGAGATTGAAATAGGGAAGGATGCCGATAAAAGCCTCACAGAGATGGATGAAAATGGAGACATGGAAGATAGAATTTGGATGAAGGTGACACAAGGAGATCTCATAATAGTCAAGTAGCTTGTGAAGAAAGGGGTGGCAAGGAACGCCAAGCCCACGGAGGAAGTAGTCAGCGAAGACAGTCATCTCATTGGTATTGGGTATTGGCCATGGCTCACCTTCTGACGGTATCCACCTAGCCATGGCGCGATTTGGCAGTAGTCCTTTTTGCCACCAATTTCAATATGGTCTTCTCCGTCATAGTGGATCATTGCCACTCATGGTCCAGACGGAGCTCTCCAGGCGGCGGCTCTTCCGCCTTCTTCGGAGGCACTCACGCACTCTTCCTACGACACATTTTTTTCTAAATTGCCTGCGGATTTGGAACGGTGGATGGATGAATTGAAGAAACTTGAGCGGAATTGGATTTTGGTTCGGTGGATGTGGGAACCCTAGATGGCGGCGGCTTGGGCAGGCAGTAGCAGTTGCTTGCTCGAATTGGTACTGCGCGTCGTGCAAAGAAAGAAGGCGAACCGTCTTCAAGTACACTATATAGAAAAACGCTTCGGTTCAGAAACTCGCATAGGGGCTACAGGTTGCTTGAACGCTTGGTCGGCACTGAATGTGCTCGGGGACTTCGTCGCTTCGTCAGCGTTTCCGAGCACTGGATGCGCTCAGGGACTTTGCCATCACCTCGTCAGCGCTTCCGAGCACTGGATGTGCTCGGGGACTTCGTCGCTTCGTCATCATTTCCGAGCACTGGATGCGCTCGGAAATTTCATCATCGCCTCGTCAGCATCTCCGAGCACTGGATGTGCTCGGAGACTTTGTCGCTTCACCAACGCTTCCGAGCACTGGATGCGCTCGGAGACTTCGTCATCGCCTCGTCAACGCTTCCGAGCACTAGATGTGCTCGGGGACTTCGTCATCGCCTCGTCAACGCTTCCGAGCACTGGATGTGCTCTGGGACTTTGTCATTGCCTCGTCAGCGTTTCCGAGCACTGGATGCGCTCGGGGACTTTGTCGCTTTGCTTGTGCTTCCGAGCACTGGATGTGCTTGGGGACTTCATCATTGCCTCGTCAACGCTTCTGAGCACTGGATGAACTCGGGGACTTCGTCATCGCCTCGTCAGCGTTTTCGAGCACTAGATGTGCTCGGGGACTTAGTTGCTTCGCCAACGCTTTCGAGCACTGGATGTGCTCGGGGACTTCATTGCTTCATCAGCATTTCCGAGCACTGGATGTGCTCGGGGGCTTCGTTAACACTTCACATGATCAGCAAGAATAATGACTTTGACCCTGACACCACGTGACTACGTCACCTACTATCAGGCTTGGGGACTAAGTGGATACACTTCTCCTGATGGTGAATGTATTGATTCTGGCGAACTAAAAGTGGATACACTTGACCAAGAAGATGGCTCTTTTCAAAAAATTTCTGAGCTCCTTACATCCGCCTGGTCAAGCAACTCTGGCGATTTGCACCTCCCGACGAATGCAAGGTGCTCGGGGACTAGCTGTCGGGGTATAAACTCGTATACCCGCATGGCTATACATGGGCCAAAGTCATCCAATTAGGCCCAGACTGCCAGGGACACATCGTCTACACGCTCTCCAGAAGATCTCGCATATGCGCCGGCTTAGAAGTCTTGGCGGTTAAGGAAATAGCTTTCCTAATGTCTAGCCGATTAGTTTCCTTGTTCGGCTAGGATTGTAATCTGATATGTATGGTAAACCGACTCGTAACACTGCCCCCGGACTATATAAGGTGGGCAGGGGATCCCCTCAAAATAACTCATCTACTAGCAATACAATATAGCAACACACAGGACGTAGGGTATTACGCCTTGCGGCGGCCTGAACCTGTATAAATCTCGTGTCTCGCGCTACTATTGTTCGTCTCAGGCGCACCTTCACCGATCATCTACTACCTTGGGCATACCCTCGGTAGACTATCGCCGGCATCCCGTTGACAATAAACTGTTGACGGTGGAAAACGCCAACTTTTATTAGAACTTTAGACCTGAAAGGACACATGAATACACACTAGTCTAGGGTTTTAACTGATAATTTCCACGAGTTTTGCATATTCTGTATTTTCGAGGGATTATTCCAGAAAAGCATAAAAGAGGGATTAAAGTGTGTAAAAGACAAGAAACTTAACCGCATCGTCATCAAGACCCTAGAAGCATCTAGAAGACACCCGAGCAACCGGAGTCCCGGACCCTTCCAGGTGGGGCCGGCCGGCCCCAAGGTGGGGCCGACCGGCGCCTCCCTGCTAGGGTTTGGCCCCCGCCTTCCACAGTCTTCCTCCACTGCCTATGAGGAGTCATCTCGGCCCTTGGTTAAGTCGGTTTGATCTTGTGGCGCACGTTCATCCCACCGGGCTATAAATAAAGGGGCAGACCCCCTCCCTGGTGGCATCCCCTATTCCTGAGCTTCAGTTCCATATCTCCAGTTAGGGTTAGATGTAGCAATTAGGAGAGACTAGTTCTTCTAGATCTAGTCTTGTTTAGAGATTAGAGAGATAGAGTAGGAGAGTGGAGATTCTGGAGGAGTTTTGGCCTGTCGGTGCTTCTTCGTGGCTGTATTCTTCTGGATTCAGCTTCCTTGCCCGGAGCTGCATTCTGAGGTACTTTTGTATTCAACATTCTAATTCAAGTAAGCAGTTGTTCTTATTTGTCTTAAGTTTGCAACTCATATTGAGTGCTTTGAGCTATAGGACCCTATAGATTGAAGTAGTATTTCGTAGTGTTGGTGTGGTGCCTAGGCTAGGTTTACTTGTGAATGTCCCCTGATTGGCCAAATAGTGGTAGTTCGCGTAGGTGATAGCTACGTTGAGTCCTCTGTAGTCCACTTCCCGTTGATAGGATCGATAGGTGTATAGGTGCTTGGTAGGAGAGGACTCTGATTTCTGCTCTTATTCAGGTCACTGCCCAATTAGAACGGTATTATATAAAGCTTACCGGTTGTTGAAACTAGATAGTCAATAGCTATCACCTCTTTCTTAATATTATCTAGACTAATTGTTGGTTTAAGTCTATAGCCTTGGTCATTATCACCTACTGTTCCCTGTGGATACGATATTTAAAACCTCCGGGTAAAATGCTACATCGGCATTATATCTGTGCGCTTGCGGATAATCTTATTTAATAGAGTGCAGTTAATTTATACCAACAGTAACCATGCCGTTTGGCCTTAAAAACACGGGCGCGACTTTCCAACGTTGCATGCTCAAAGTTTTTGGGGACCTCATCGGGCAGATGGTTGAGGCTTACGTAGACGATATTGTGATCAAATCTAGGAAGGCGGACGACCTGGTAGCCGACCTAGAAGAGGCGTTCGAATGCCTTAAGAAAAGAAACATAAAACATAACCCCGAGAAGTGTGTCTTCGGGGTCCCCCGAGGCATGCTCCTCGGGTTCATCGTTTCTGAGCGTGGCATCGAAGCCAACCCGGAAAAGATATTGGCGATCACGCGAATGGGGCCGATTTGCAACCTCATAGGCGTACAGAAGCTGATGGGGTGCCTCGCGGCCCTAAGCCGATTCATCTCACGGCTCGGCGAAAAGGGGTTTCCTCTGTATCGGTTGCTGAAGAAAATAGAGCACTTCACCTGGACACCCGAGGCCCAGGAAGCCCTCAACAGGCTTAAGGCTCTGCTTTTGGAAGCACCGATCCTTGTGCCGCCCACCAAATAGGAGGACCTCCTGCTATACGTCGCCGCCACTAATCAAGTTGTGAGCGCAGCAATCGTCGTAGAACGGCGGGAGAAAGGGCACGCACTGCCGGTCCAAAGGCCGGTCTACTTCATTAGCGAAGTCTTGTCCGAAACCATGACGCGCTACCCCCAAATCCAGAAGCTAGTGTATGCGATCGTCCTCCCTCGGCGCAAGCTGCGGCATTACTTCGAGTCCCACCCCGTGACCGTGGTATCGTCCTTCCCCCTCGGGGAGGTGATCCAAAATCAGGAAACGACGGAAAGAATCGCCAAGTGGGCAATTGAGCTCATGGGTGACGGCATCTCCTATCCTCCCCGCAAGGTGATCAAGTCCCAGGTGCTGTTAGACTTTGTGGTGGAGTGGACCGAGACACAGCTACCACCGGTGCCTACTCAAGAGGAGAACTGGGTCATGTACTTTGACGGGTCGATGATGAAGACAAGGAGCCTGCGCGGGCATAGTCTTCGTCTCACCTCTCGGGGTCTGGCTCAAGTATCTCCTATGGCTGCACTTCGCAGCTTCCAATGACGTGGCTGAGTATGAGGCTCTCATCAATGGACTCCACATCATCGTTGAACTGGGAATTAAGCGCCTCGAGGTTCGAGGGGATTCCCAGCTCATCGTGGACCAGGTGATGAAAGAGTCGACATGCCATAACCCCAAGATGGCCACCTACTGCAAGTTAGTGCGGTTGCTTGAGGAAAAATTTGACGGCCTCGAGCTCAACCTCGCTGCGCGTAGATACAACAAAGAGGCCGATGAGTTGGCTAAGATCGCGTCCAAAAGGGCTCCAGTCCTGACGGGCATGTTAGCCAATGATCTACATAAGCCCTCTGTCAACGTCAAAGCCCCAGAGGTCGAGGGGAACAAAACCCATGAGCCCTCGCAGGGAGCCAAAGCGCCCTCCGACTTCAGGAATCCCTCGGGGGCTGAGGACCCCTCGGGAAACGACGGAGAAGATCCCTCCAAGCCCGAGGCCAAAGCCGAGGACGAAGCCGAGGCTATGGAGATTGAGGCGGGGATGGATGACGACGAGCCAGATTGACGAGAACCACTGATCAGTTGGCTTGCACGAGGGATCCTACCCCCGGACAACACCAAGGCGCGATGGCCGGCTCGCAGAGCCAAGTCCTTTATGATGGTGGAAGGTGAGCTCTACCGATGCAGCCCCTCGGGCATCCTACAGCGCTGCATCCTCTTCAGTCAGGGCAAGCGTTTACTCGAGGAGATACACGCCGGAGTTTGTGGCCACCACACCGCGCCAAGAATGCTTGTCGGCAAGGCCTTCCGTCAAGGTTTCTACTGGCCAACCGTCGTGGCCGACGCTACGGAGGTAGTGTGCTCCTGTGAAGGGTGCCAGTACTACGCTCGGCAAACCCACCTCCCGGCCCAAGCTCTCCAGACGATCCCCATCACTTGGCCCTTCGCCGTGTGAGGACTGGACCTTGTCGGGCCCCTCCAAAAGGCGCCCAGGGGCTTCGCCCACCTGCTTATCGCCATCGACAAGTTCTCAAAATGGATCGAAGCTCGGTCGATCAACCAGATCAGCTCAACCCAAGCGGTGCTATTCTACACCGACATCGTCCATCGGTTTGGCGTCCTGAACTCCATTATCACCGACAACGACACACAGTTCACTAGGAAGAAATTCCTGGCGTTCTGTGACGAATACCACATACGAGTGGATTGGGCATCAGTGGCTCACCCAAGGATGAACGGCCAAGTGGAGCGTGCCAATGGCATGATCCAACAAGGCCTCAAGCCGAGAATTTTCAACAGGTTGAACAAGTTCGGCAAAAGGTGGCTGACCGAGCTTCCCACGGTGATATGGAGCTTAAGAACTACGCCAAGCCGAGCCACGGGGTTTACACCCTTCTTCCTGGTATACGGTGCCGAGGCCATTCTCCCAACAGACTTGGAGTATGGCGCCCCGAGGGTCCGAGCCTATGACGAGCAGGGCAACCAGACCTCTCAAGAGGACGCGCTGGACCAGGTCAACGAGGCTTGGGACATTGCCTTGCTGCACTTAGCCAAGTACCAGCAATCCCTACGCAGGTACCATGCTCAGCGCATCCGAGGCCGAGCCTTTAATGTAGGCGACTTGGTGCTACGGCTCAGGCAAGACAACAAGGGACGCCACAAGCTAACGCCGCCATAGGAAGGGCCATTTGTCATCGCCGAGGTGCTATAGCCTAGAACATACAATCTCGCGAACGAGAAGGGAGAAATCTACAACAACGCTTGGAACATCGAACAGCTACGTCGCTTCTATCCTTAAGATTCCAAACATTGTACATTCTGTAAAATCTTGAGATCAATAAAGGACTCATCCCCTATTTTTTGCGTATGATTTTAAGATTTTACGAGCTTACGAACTACGGCGCAAGCATAAGTGAGGCTCGGCCCTACCTTAGGTAGGAACGACCCTCCCTCGGGGGCTAGGACAGGGGGAACCCCCGGACTCCTCCTAGCCTCCGCGAAAACAAAAATGAAATTTTCAAAATTTCTCAAAAATTCTTGTCTCCCGAGCGCGCCTCTTGCCCAAACCGAAAGCAAGCTTATAAGACTCAGACGAGCAAAAGAAACCCTAGAGGGCAGAGCCGGCCGAGCCACGAGACCGCCTACGCCTCCGGGATACGGCATCTCCACTCGCCACTCGACGCCTAAAGGTAACTTGCTCTCAGAAGAGAACTAATAAGATTGGCATTGGTAAAGGCAAGAGGCTCGGACAGAATCGACCTAACCTCTCTTCTAAAGTCTCCGCTCCATCAGAACCCCTCGGGCTGTGGTCGCGTCTACGCCGCTAAAGTTACGATACCCAGAAAACCCTCGAGGTTCAATGACCCGGGCTCAGCGCCATCGAAGAGAACGCTTAGAAAAAAGCCAAGCGAAAAACGAACTGAAAAACAAACATGCAGCAAATATTTACACAAAAATTAAGGCCATGAAGGGCCGCATGTTTGTTTCTCACACATAGTCTTTTCAAAATGGGCACGATGGCCCAGTCCTTCATTCCAGATTCAGAGAAGGGAGCTCCACGTCATCCTCAAGGAGAGCCGTCAGCGCCACTCCGGGGACCCTCATCGAGCTGATCAGCTCCAGGAGCTCGTCGTCCAAAGCCTCAACGAAGCCCTCACTGACGGCGTCAGCGTTGAAGTTCTCGTAGTGATACTTCACCACCACCAGCGTCTTCTGGATGCCCGCCAGCAGAGCCTCCTTGAGCTGGTTGCCCATCTGCCCATGGAGAGCTTCTAGATGGCTTTGGAGCGAACTCCCCGAAGGCTCCCCACCGCTGCCGAGGGCATCACACAAAGCGCATGCCACCTTCCGCAGATCCTGGTGGTCGGTGACCTCAGCACTGTGGGCGGCATTGAGGGCGGCAATGGTCCCCTGAGTGCTGACGACCCCACCTTCAGAGCTGGGGCAACAAGCCGGTCGGACAGAGAAGACGAAGTGCGATGGACAACCAAAGCAGGTGAAAAGCAAAAAGGTAAGACTTACCTTCAACTTCCTCCCACACCTTCCTCGCTTCCTCCCGAACAGTGTCGACCTCGCCCACCGCCTGGCTCAGGGTCGCCTGAGTCCGTCCCATATCCGTAGTTAAAGTTTCGGTGGCGGCCTCCTTCTCGGTGGCAAACGTTCGCGCGGCGTCCCGCTCCCGAGCGGCCTCAGCCAGGGTGGCCTCCAGCTGTTGAATGCGCTCCTCAAGGGGAGCGACTCGGCCCCAAGCCTCCACGACCTTGTTCTTCAGAGCGTCGCGATCATGGCTAAGGTCGGCCAGCCGGGCGGTCACGTGGGCGAGCTCTTCCTAGGAGCGAGCGAGGGCCCGGCTCTTGAGCTCCAGCTGCTTCCAGAGACCAAGACCCTAGCGGAGGAAGCAGGACTTCTCGTGGGAGGTCGTCATGAGCTCCTAAAGAAGAACTAGAAGCAGACAGGTCAAGTGGAAGCGCCAGCCCGAAACACCGAAGCAACAAAGAAAGCAAAGCACACGCGTTCACCTGGAGGTGCTCCTGGAACTCCGAGTCGATGGAGTCTGCAAGGAAACGCAGGTTCTCTGACCACGACGACTTGAGATCCTGGAGCCCGTCCCAGCAAGTGTCCTCAACATCATCCCACAACGTGAAGACCGGTGGGGCTTCGTGGTTGGCCCGGTCGATCCACTCGATGCGGGAGCTCGTCAGCACCCGAGGACGCACCCCCTCAAAGAACTAGCGCCATGGAATCCATGGGGGGTGGGGTCGAGGCTTCGGATGGCGGCGGAACGCCGACATCCATGGCCGTGGCGCCGGCGTCGGCCGGCTTCGGCACAAGAGCGGTGGTCGGCGCTCCCGAGGTATCCCCGGAAGCGATGATGGAAGCCTCGGGAGACGGAGCCAAGGCCGTTTTCTCGGCGGCGGCCGTGGTCACCATGACTTCAGGAGAAGGGATCGCCTTCGGCACCACCAAGCCCTCAGACGGACGTGTCCCCGCCGAGGGAACCTCCTCGGTTGCCAGGCGGCCTTCCCCTCCAGCAGTACTCCGGGCCTAAACCTTTAGAATTTTCTGGTGCGAGGCCTGGAGCGCCGACCCCATGAGTTTCCTAAAAAGAGATAAGACAAAGTGGGCATTCACGACACAAAGAACAAGAATTAGAAAGGGAGACACGACCTACCTAGTTTTGGGGAGCGACGTCTTCTTCGCTGCGCCGGTGCTTGCTGGAACGACCGGCCCAGTGGATGACGCGGGCCGTGTCGCTAGAGGCAGGGTAGGCAGCACCTCGACCTCACGGCTGGCCACGCTAAGAGATGACCCCGATGGCGGAGGTCCTGCCTGTCCGCCAGGGGTCCCCTCCACGCGGCTATCCCTCGGCGGGGATGCCCTGGTTCGAGTGGACCCCAACTCGAGGTCTGGGGTGCCGGCCTTGCCCAACTTCGAAGCGGGCGGCATCCTCTCCCTGCTCCCTCTGCCCTCTATCGTCCTGGTGACCAGTGACACGTCAGGAGGAGGGTTCCCTTAAACAGGGGTCCTTGGACCCCACCACCGGATGCGGCTGAGGGAGCGTCTTTCGCCGCCTCGGGTGCTGGGCCTGAGCCCGTTCCAGGCCCCTCCAACGGCCCCTCGCGGCCGGCGGCTGCCGAAGCACCGGCCCCAAGAGCCTCACTACCCGAGGCCGCGCCTCCGGACGTGGCCCCCAAAAACTTTGCTCGGGGGCTCGGGCTACAGCCCCCGGCACTTCCGCCGATGAGCACCGACACATGAGCCTTCCCCGGCTCGTCGGTGCCCACCGCGGGCTCTGTGGCCACTATGGGCCAGGTGTCATCACCATCGTCATCATCATCTCCTTCTTCATCTTCCTTGAAAGGAGATTCCTCCTCTGGCTCCCCAGCCTCCCGCTGGCGGCGGCGAAGCTGAGCGAGCCTGTGGGTCTCCCGGGCTTTCTTTCTCCTCTCTGCAGTTTTCTTGTCCTTCTCCGCCTTCTGCTACTCGCCCTGGAGGCAGTTCCAGGCCCGCTGGATGTCATCCTCCGGGACGGGGGGCAGGGAGGGCCTCCCCTCCCTCGAAAGGCCCTAAGCCAAGAGGAGAACAAGGGTCAGAAAAGAGAAAAAGAGCGGGCCATCGGTGGAAGGTTAGATACTCACCAGCGAGATGTAGCCCGAACATGGGCGCATGGCCACCCTCCTAAGGTCGTCCCAGGAAGGGTGACCGCCCGCCGTATACTTGACACGGCGCATGATCTCCTCGAGGCTGACCCCCAGGGTCAACATCGCCGTGCCCGCCTTCGGTGCCCCCTCCACCATCTCGTGCAAGGCCAGGCGACGCTTCAGTAGGGGCAGCACTGTCTGCGCGTGGAAGTGCGCCGCCACTCCGGCCGCCGTCAAGCCCCGGTCTCGCAGCGTCTGCAGCGCGATGAGGTAGGGCTCCAGGTGCTTGGTGTCCCGCGACGGACACTCCCACTTCCACTGTGGCAGGGCGACGGAGATCACCTTTCCCGTGTACTCGGGAAAGGCGCCCCCGTCATTGCACAGATAGAACCAGCCGTCATGCCACCCCTTGTTGGAGGAAGAGGCCTTGCAAGGGATGTAGTCGGTGGAACGCAGTGAGAAGTTGCAGCCCCTGGCGCTCACGAGCTTCCACGGATTCTTCGTGCCAAATGACTTGGTGGACATGTCGATGCAGAAGAGGTGCCACCAGAGGTCCCAGTGCGGTGCCACCCCGAGGTAGCCCTCGCAGAGGGCGGCAAAAATCACCGCCTGCGAGATAGAGTTGGCGGTGAGGTTGTGCAGCTCCAGCTCGTTGGAGAAGAGGAGCGCCTGGCAGAACTGGCTCGGCAGCGACCCAAGCCCACGCTCGTGGAAGGCAACGAAGCTGACCACGTACCCCCCGAGGGGCCATGGCTCCTGGTGGTCGCGCGACAGCACGATCCACTCCGGACGCTGCGGGTCAGTGCGGGGGCGCAGGAGCCCCAACTTTACGAGGTCCTCGAGCTGCTCCTCCGTCACCGAGGATAGGAGCCAAGACTCCACCTCGAACAGGGCAGCGGCGGCGGCGGCGGCATCAGAAGGTGCGGGAGCAGCCATGGCGAGAGGGAAGGAGCATGGGAAGAAGGAAAAGACGGTGGCGGTGAGGGCTGTTGACGGTGGATACACCCTAAAATTCTACATTCAAACACCGTCAACAGGCCTCGGATTCACGAGAGAATAAACATATCATGAACATATTTTATCAATAACAAGTTCAACATGTACTCTTAAGCTTGTGAATGCAGCAAAGATCAAACAGGCCAAGAAACATCAAGAAATGGTGCACAACATCACTTAGAAGAGAGGAGAACCCAGGGTGGGCCCATGTATGGGTCGGCCGAACCCTACATGGGGCCCACCTGGCTCTGGTCACCTGGCATGATCCATGTGACCCTCCACCCAGCTCATTTCATCCATCAGATCAACATGTGTTTCTATTCAACGGTGGAGAAACAAAGCACAAGGATTCAACGTGACAAACGTGCAACCAAGGTGGAACCAACACATGGGGACAATCAATGACAGATGGGGACCACAGTGGTGGGCCCTACTCACCAGAGGTGGTTCGGCCGAACCACCCAAGGTGGGACTAGGCCACTGCTGCACTCCATGAAAGGTGGGGACTCCTTCTAGAAGACCCTGGCTGGGCCCACCTGCCATAGGAGGGTCGGCCGAACCCCCGTGGTGCCCAGCCAGGTTGGTTGGCCTCCACCGCCTTCCAACATGTTTCCTATGTGCTGAAATCACCACGGCCGTCCATCTTATGGCGGTTCAAGGGCAGTTTATCCAAGGGTGGAGAGGCAAGGAGCACGCGGATCACTGACGTGGCGCCCCTCAACTCTCCCCTATAAATAGAGGCTTCCATCACTCTCTTCAACACACCCAAGATACACAAGAGCCACAAGTCATAAGAGTTCTACTCTTTAGTAGTAGTAGTATTATTAGTCTAGTGTGGGAGTTAAAGTCGAGTCGAGCTACGCTCGGAGTCTCCGGAGTCGTCTGTTGGAGTCGTCTGCGGAGTCTCCTTCTGTAAGACTTTATCTTTATCATTATATTATCTTTACTTTACTTTACTTTAAAAGTCTCCACTTAGTGCATTACTATTCTTTATTGTATTGTTGTGTTTTGTCATAACTTATAGTTGAGTTATATTGGATAGTGATCCTATAACCAGCTCACGTGTGTAGTTCATCGCCTGTCATAGGGTACTTTAGTTGTTGGTATGCAACTAGAGTAGTAAGGCTTAGTGTAAGCGTGGTGCTTAGACTAGATCTTGCCTTTGAATGCCGCTTGTCGCACGGATTGTTTGTGGGTGCTAGCAGGTGGTGACAGCCCTGTCTAGTCTTAGTATCCCTCTATGTGTTTTAGGCAAGTTCTCAAAAGGTTGGCTCCCACAAGAGAATAGCCGCTTCGGGTAGAGGTTATATCCCCAACTGTCTCGCCTATCCCCTACACACCGGAAGTAAGGTAGCTGTCTTAGTATAATTTATCTATTTGATAAGATAGTTCACAAAAGTAAAGTAAGTGTCATAGGAGTCTTATACTCACTCGTTGTCCTACCACCTAGCTATACTCTACTAGTTATCTTTAGTTATCCTAAAACCTTGTCGTGCCTTGGTGTCATTACCCTTTCCTCCACATATCGATTTACCCCCTATCACTAGTCGATACTAAGTTGCTATAGAGTTAAGGATCTCTCTCTTTTTATTAATTATTCCTAGCAACCGCTTTCCCTTGGGATAAAAATAAATAACGATACCTTGGAATACTCCCGGGTGAAGTGCTGCAGCTGTACATTCTGTGCGCTTGCAGAATTATCCAATAGACATAAGAAATACCCCAGGCACTTCTGGCGCCGTTATCAGAGATAGCCTAACACCCTGTCTCTGGTGGTTGCGCTAAGATGTGTCAACAAGCATTTCTGGCGCCGTTGCCGGGGAAAGCATCAGTCTAGGAATATTAATAAAAAGTTGAATCCAGAGTCTACTATCAATTTAGTTATGAATTAGTGTTAGGGGCTTACCCCTGTCTGTGTTTCTCGTTATCGTGAAGCTAGACAGTGCATGAACGGTTTCCAATTGCCATCAAATTTCATTGAAGATCATGAGCAATTGTTGAGGAGAACTAGACGCCATCAGGTTCCACCTCAAAGGTTCATCTCAAACTTAAATCCGTTCGAGGAAAGAGGCTCCGCACTATCAACCGAGGAAGCTATGGCCCAAAAGACCATCTCTGAGTTCTCTGCACCATCGGCTGACAACATTGCCACCGGTCCGCAGCTTAACTTGGGGGATGCTACCTTTGAGCTCAAGCCAGCTCTGATCAACACGGTGCAAGCCAATCCATTCTGTGGGAAGCCATATGAAGATGCCAATGCCCATCTCCAGCATTTCCTGGGGGTGTGTGGTACGTTCACTATCAAGAATGTCTCGGCTGACGCCATCCGTCTTCGCCTGTTCCCATTCTCACTGCTTGGGAAGGCGAAGCAATGGTTTTGTGCCAACAAGAATGAAGCTACCACCTAGGAGAAGTGCACCAATGCCTTTCTCAAGAAATTCTTCCCAATGGGCAAAACCAGCGCTCTCCGTGGAAAAATCTCAAGCTTCCAACAGCAAGCTGACGAGACAATTCCCGAAGCATGGGAACGTCTCTAGGAGTACATTCATGCTTGTCCTCATCATGGGATTGAAGAATGGCTCCTAATCCAAGGTTTCTACCATGGGCTAACTGGATTAGCCCGTAGTCACCTTGATGCTGCCGCTGGAGGAGCATTCCTGCAACACAATGTCAAGGATGCCAAAGACCTCATTGAAAAGATGGTTATCAACAAAGGATGGAATGAGGAGCGTCACCAGCCCAAGAAAAGGGGTATGCACACCGTTCATGAGGTGGACATGCTCTCAGCAAAAATAGACCTCTTGATGAAAAAGATTGAGGAAGGTTCCAAAAAGGAACAAGAGGCCATTCGAACCACTGCCACCGCACGAGCAATCGAAGCTGAACCATGGTGCGAGGTATGTGGTGGAGAAGATCACTTGGGCAACAACTGTCCCGAGATGAAGGAGGAAGTGAGCTTCATCATCAACAACAACAACAACAATTGGTATCAACCCCAGCAACAAGGAGGATGGAACTCGCGCCCCTTCTACCAAGGAAATCAAGATAATGGTTACAGCAATAATTTTAATAATTCTTATGGTAACCAACCTTCTCTTAAAGATCTTGTCTTAGGCTAATCCAAAATCAATGATAGTATAAACAAGAAAATAATGGCTAATCATAAGATTCTTGAAAATCTTAGTGAGAAAATGGATAGTTTTAACACTGCTATGAAAAATCAATTGAGCTTCAATAAAATGCTAGAAACCCAATTAGCTCAAATAGTAGCAGCTGTCCCATCCTTCGAACAACCTAAGATTCCAGGGAAACCTGAGGAACCAATTGAGGGTGTCAAGTTAATTTTCACGAGGTTTGATAAGCCTCTGGTTAGGCAAAACCCGGGTTGTCTTCTTGATCCGCCATTCATGGCCAAGAAGAGTGACCCCGGCCATCCTACCATCACCTGCGAGATTGGGCCGCACACCTTCAACAACGCCTTCTGTGACCTTGGATCTGGAGTGAACATCATGTCCAAGGTAATGTATGAGAATTTGCTAGGGGGACCTTTGTACCCCACTTTTGTTAAATTGCAGATGGCCGATCAATCCATTCGGTTCCCCAAGGGATTGGCAAGGGACATCCTTGTGAAAGTTCAAGATGAGTACATCCCCGCCGACTTCATCATTCTTGACATGGGGGCAGATGACGAAGTCCCCATCATCCTGGGAAGGCCGTTCCTCAACACCGTGAATGCCATCATCTACGTGGGATCCGGCCAAGTCCACTTCCAACTCCCAGGTAAGAGAATTAAATGTCCTTTCAATGGTTATAAGTCAATGCAACAGGCAAGGAAGAATCTGTGGAGAAACAAGCCACAATATGCACCCCGCCGAAAGAATCAACCACCAAAGGCCAAAAAGGCCAAACTGGCAAGTAAGGCTAAGGTGATAAACAAGGCTGACTCCGCTAAATCACAAGCATCAACCAAGAAGGAATACGGAAGAAAGAGGTGCGATCATCACGGTCTCCATCTCCGGGACCGATCGAAGCACTCGAAGAATGAACCCGAAACGGAGAGGTCCTGCTCTACGGACCTAAAACATGGAGTCCTTGCTGGTAAGGTAAATCAGTATTTATCTCATATTTAATTCCTGCATTTCAATTTTTACATTTTTTTCATTGCATTTCATATTTAAATTTTGCAATAATTTATTTCGACAAAATAAAATATTCAAATGAATAAAAACTTGAGAATGAACAGTACTGCTCACACCTGAGGTGGTGGGACCACCTAGGTGGGGTCGGCCGACCCTACCATGGGACCCACCCTCCTCTGGTGGTGTTGGCCTGGTGTAGTAAATCACCTCCTGAATTTTGAACACCATCTCCTTTTGAATTTGGCCAATCACATTGGGTTATGACCACTTTCACTTGCTCCATGGAGAATCCAACATCCACTACCATCCAATTCTGAAAAGTGGACACTTTGGCATGCATTAGTCTTCCCATGGTCCATGGGAATCACTTTAAACATGTCCCTTCTTTTGTCATACACCTTTTCTCTTTCACAAAACACTAGACAAGGGAATCTCTGAAAATTTCAAAACCTTTGGTCCACCACTAGTCACTACTTCTCTGGACATACTGTTTAAAGCAGAAAGGGGACAAAACCTGGTTCGGCCGAACCATGTTTTGGCTCCCCTCAAGAAAGTGGTGTTTGAATTCAAATAGATTCCCTGTCCAAAGGTAAAAGCAACACTGAACCTGTCATAATTGGATCGGCCGACCCATTTTAAGGTCTTGTCTATAGAGTTGTGTTTAAATTCAAATAGATTCTCTATGCAAAGGCAAAAGCAACTCTGATCATGTCATAATTGGTTCGGCCGACCCATCAATAGAGAGCTATCAGCAAAGTTGAACTTGAATTCAAATAGATTCTCTGTCTAAAGCTGAAAACAACAAAAACCTGTCCAGGGGGGGTCGGCCGAACAGGCCATGGTGGCCTGGCCACCAGCCCTTCTCCCCCTATAAATACTCTTGCATTGTGTGCTCAATTCCACACCCAAACCAGCTGAATTATCTCGAGCACACAATCTCCCTTCTTCTCTCCATTTGAGCAAGTTCTTTCCCAAGTTTAGTTTAAGTTTAGCCACTCAAACCAAAAATCCAAAAATATTGTAGTAGTAGAAGCTTGTCTTACTCTAGTCTTTGCTCTCAATATCTTGTTTGTGGAGGTAACCATACCCCGCAAGGACTACTAACAGTGGGATAGCTAACGCTAACGCTAATGCTAATCCCTGTTGTTGTAGTGTGTTCTTGTGTTAGCTCATTGTTGCAGGATGAAGAAGTTCTCCTCCGCACTCAAGAAGGCCAAGAGTGTCGTAGGGAGTTCCTCCCGATGACCCCGTCATGATGAAGATGAAGAGAAGCCCCACCAAGAAGAAGCTTTGGAATGCCATCCGAAAGGACCTTCTATCCCGAGAGCGGCCTCATGCTAAATCAAGAAGAGTACCAAAGGTACAACTCCATCCGACACTGAGGATATGAACATACCGGCATCATCGACCCTGTCCTTTTGGACAGCACAGGTATGACCGCTGAATTTAATAATATTTTCAATACAATCGGGTGAGGAAGCTTTTGGGAACTACAAGAACTTGAAATCGAAAAACTCACCATTGAATTTCTATGCTCTTTACAAGCCACTGAAAATAATGTCTACTTTCGCAAGTTCAACCAAGTGTATAATTTAACTTGGGGAGTTTTTAGCATGGCACTTGGTTTTGATAATGACTGTCATCTAGACCTAGTTAATGCAACAAGAAGATTTGATAAAGCTGAATTCTGGAAAGCTACAACTGTATCTAATGATTACTCTGATCCTAAAACCGATGAAATCCATAATCCTACTTTGCGCTTGATCCGCTATTGGATGGCCATAACTTTTCTTCCTGGCTCCAATGTGCAAGTTCTTTACAATGATGAATTAAGACTGCTCTATGCCATGACAAAGAAAATAAAAACTTCACCTGCTAAGATGGTAGTCCATTTTTGGCTTGGTATTTTCCATAGAAGCGAGCCCATATTCTTTACTTCTTTTATCACGCGCATTGCGGAAACAATGGACTTGCTAGATGGAAAACATTACTTTGAATATATTGCTTCTCCTAAAGATATTGTAACCGAAGATTTCTTCATAAGTACTCAAGTCCTAAAAAGGGATGAAAATGGTGATCTAAAAATGATTTATCCCGGCCATATAGCCGAAATCTCTCTCCCATGTGAGAGGCGTCGGTTGTATGCGCTGCGCACACTAACCATAAATTGAGACCGAGAGGCAAGAAGCCAAAATATTGCAAGATCAAGAAGGGTGACAAGGACCATGTCACAAGCCGCTCAATTTGAGCAAGGCGGCATATCACGAGCTACAGGGAGATATGAAGAAGGCGATGAGGCAAGTTCCATGGACATTTCAAGGTCCACGAAACGGCCTCAACAGCACACTCCAAGAGTGCGCACTCCCCATCCGTCCGCACGGGCGAGGGGTCGTCGAAGCCAAGGATCAGAAATGGATCAACTCATCAATGACATTGGCACAATGCAAGTTGAGTAAGATGCAACTCTGAGTATGGCGCAACAAAATGCCCAACTATTGCAAGCTATCCAAGACGAAGAAGCACAACGCTGGGCGGTATGGTTCCAATACTACCCGCCACCACAATGAGCAAAAGGACAAGCTTGGGGGAGATCCTCTCCCCCACCAAGGTAAGTATTCTATCCAAGCTATTTACATTATTTTAATTTATTGCATTTAAAAAATGCATAAGATAAAAATACCAAAAATATTTTCCTTATTCCCATATGTCAACATTTATCTTCCTCATGGAAATGATGAATAGTTGCTCTGTTAATGTTTCTTTAATGCCTAGTTTACAACTTAGTATTTCTTTGAGTATGGATCACTTGGCTCATTTAAATCATCATGAATATGAAAACTTTATGGATGCTAAGTGCTAGAACTAAGTCTAAGTTGTTGTGAGATATGATATAGTGAAACAAGAGCTGCTATAATATTGTTCTAACCATGCATGATTACTGGAGATTTATTTCTTAATCAATCAAAACCTTATTGTTCCTCAATGGTGATAAATTCCTACCATAGCCATATATGCTATACATGTCTAAAACCTTCCACATAAGCTATTTGCTTTGTATTGAATTTTGTCAAGTCTTATTGACCCTTATTGAGAGACTTATCATGCTTCCAAGATCAAGATCACGTACACACCACATATATGTGGGCTTCTACACTGGAAGTATGCAACCACATGCCTTTCATTTCTACCAAATAAATGCTCCATGTGTTAAAGTCATAGAAAATCTCTCTTAGTCATTATGGTAGAAGAGACAAAAGGCTATGCAAAATGAAAATAAAAATAAAGAAAGATGGACACAAGAGAGTCCATAGAAAAGAAAAGAAAAATATTTGAGCAAGTCTAGGCTCATGAATAAAGAAAGGAAAATTGATAGCCATGTCTCTAAAAATTTATTAGAGAGAGATACAATTTCAAATAGAAGAGCATTATAGTTCATATTTTCCACACACTTGCACATCTTGATCTAAGGGCATGACACTTCTCTCTTTGGATCCAAGCTTCAAGTCTACAAAATATGCAAAGTAAGTAAGCTATACCCTTCATTCCTACCTTAAGCTCCACATAAGCCATTTTTAGAAGTAGGAAGATAAAGAGAAGGCAACATTTACTTTATGCCTTGGTAAAGAATCATACACCATTGGAGCGACATGAGAGAACCATATGAGGAACATTAAGTTGTCTTTTGCAAAACATTGCTAAAACCTCCAGTATGAAACTTGCAGAGAATGAGAAAAGTAGTGCTCAAGTTAAACTGTTCTGTCTCTCAACCACCTAATGCAAAGGAAAGGTCATTAGCCCCATAAAGGACTAGGGTAAAATGGATGAATTTTTATAGCCAATTTTTCCATTCAAAAGAGAAGTACACATGGTATTATTGAAATATGAACATTGTAGCAACTCCTAATCCACCGAGGCTAAGTTTAATTATTTGCTCGGGACGAGCAAAGGTTAAGCTTGGGGGATCTTGTTGACAGTGGATATACCCTAAAATTCCACATTCAAACACCGTCAATAGGTCTCGGATTCCAGGGAGAATAAACATATCATGAACATATTCTATTGATAACAAGTTCCACTTGTACTCTTAAGCTTGTGAATGCAGCAAAGATCAAACAGGCCAAGAAACATCGAGAAATGGTGCACAACATCACTTAGAAGAGAGGAGATCCCAGGGTAGGCCCATGTATGGGTCAGCCGAAACCTACATGGGGCCCACCTGGCTCTGGTCACATGGCATGATCCATGTGACCCTCCACCCAGCTCATTTCATCCATCAGATCAACATGTGTTTCTATTCAACGGTGGAGAAACAAAACACAAGGATTCAACGTGACTAACGTGCAACCAAGGTGGAACCAACACATGGGGACAATCAATGACCGATAGGGACCACAGTGGTGGGCCCAACTCACTAGAGGTGGTTCGGCCGAACCACCCAAGGTGGGACCAGGCCACTGCTGCACTCTATGACAGGTGGGGACTCCTTCTAGAAGACCCTGGCTGGGCCCACCTACCATAGGGGGTCGGCCGAAACCCCCTGGTGCCCAGCCAGGTCGGTTGGCCTCCACCGCCTTCCAGCATGTTTCCCATGTGCTGAAATCACCACGGCCGTCCATCTTATGGCGGTTCAAGGGCAGTTTATCCAAGGGTGGAGAGGCAAGGAGCACACAGATCGCTAACGTGGCGTCCTTCAACTCTCCCCTATAAATAGAAGCTGCCATCACCCTCTTCAACACACCCAAGATACACAGGAGCCACAAGTCACAAGAGTTCTACTCTTTAGTAGTAGTAGTATTAGTCTAGTATGGGAGTTAGAGTCGAGTCGAGCTACGCTTGGAGTCTCCGGAGTCGTCTGCTGGAGAGTCTGGTATAACTCTTGTACCTTTTCTTCTGTAAGACTTTATCTTTGTCAATATATTATCTTTACTTTACTTTATTAAGTTTCTACTTAGTGCATTACTATTCTTTATAGTATTGTTATGTTTTGTCTTAACTTATAGTTGAGTTATATTGGATAGTTATCCTATAACCAGCTCACGTGTGTAGTTCATCGCCTGTCATAGGGTACTTTAGTTGTTGGTACGCAACTAGAGTAGTAAGGCTTAGTGTAAGCGTGGTGCTTAGACTAGATCTTGCCTTTGAATGCTGCTTGTCGCACGGATTGTTTGTGGGTGCTAGCAGGTGGTGACAGCCCTGTCTAGTCTTAGTATCCCTCCACGTGTTTTAGGAAAGTTCTTAAAAGGTAGGCTCCCATAAGAGAATAGCCGCTTCGGGTAGAGGTTATATCCCCTACTGTCTTGCCTATCCCCATCACACCGGAAGTAAGGTAGCTGTCTTAGTATAATTCATCTATTCCATAAGATAGTTCACAAAAGTAAAGTAAGTGTCATAGGAGTCTTATACTCACTCGTTGTCCTCCCACCTAGCCATACTCTACTAGTTATCTTTAGTTATCCAAAAACCTTCTTGTGTCTTGGTGTCATTATCCTTTCCTCTACATATCGATTTATCCCCCTATCAGTAGTGGATACTAAGTTGCTATAGACTTAAGGATATCTCTCTTTTTATTAATTATTCCTAGCAACCGCTTTTCCTTGGGATAAAAATAAATAATGATACCTTGGAATACTCCCGGGTGAAGTGCTACAGCGGTATATTCTGTGCGCTTGCGGAATTATCCAATAGACATAAGAAATACCCCAGGCACTTCTGGCGCCGTTATCAGAGATAGCCTAACACCCTATATCTGGTGGTTGCGCTAAGAAATGTCAACAAGGGCGAGGAACTAGCGAAAAGTTCAGGACGATGGAGACGAGAAGGCGAGAGGCGAATGGCTGCGGCGAACGGCTAAGGTAAAAAAGAAAAAAGGTGTGGATTTCCCTTATATAACTGAGCCACGAATCGAAACGGATGTGGTGAATCCACCGCATTAATCACGTGGCACCCGCCATGACTCTCTGCATCGCCGCCAGCCTCACGCACGCAACCGTCTTGTCTACACCGAATTGTCGCGTCCGTCGGGCTCCACGCCTCAAAAGGTGCGCCGAATCATTACATTTTTTCCGCCTCGGTTCCGCCGATACTCTCCTTCTCGACAAAGGAATCCGGGGCTCAGGTGCCCGTTACGTTCCCAGGGGATCGAAGACTGGCCCTACAGTGGCTCGAACAGTCGCCCCAGGGAAATCGAGTTAGGGACAGCTGGCGGATGGACCACTAAACGGTCAGTATCCCGACGCCCGAGTGTCACAAGAGATGTCCCACGCTGTGTCCGAGTCCTAGTAGTGAGTCGACGATGTGGGGTCCCCTCGCGGGAGGCATCAGGTCCTCTGGACCCGTCGAAGGGACCCGGGACCCACAAGTCGACCCTCGAGAAATATTTGGAGTGTGCTCAGGCCACTAGCCGAACCTCAACGAACGGGGCACGGACCTCCACTCAGACTAACCCGCTTGCAGCTAACCGGAAGTGCCGGCTCGCGCCCACCGTGGGAAGTCGAGCATGACCAAATCTTCCACTTCTCGAAAAAGAGCGTGAAGGTTGAACTAACGAAAAAGACAAGGAAGAACCCGATCGACCCCCGATACAAAAACGGAGCCTCGGGAACTCTCCTTGCACCTTGGCAGGATGAAGGATGCTTCCAGATCGACCACCTACTCATGGCAGAGGCTCGGGGGCTCCAGCACCAAAAAACCCCTGCCAAGGGACGAATCACCAACAAGTAAGCCAAAAGGCACTCGAGGTTCTGCAAGCGCTATTTCAAGCCCTTGAATGGATACACGATCCCTCCAAGGCCTCGGGGGCTACACCCGGCGGGTGCGCTCGCGTGCACCCACCGGAAAATATAACCAAAACCCTACTAACCCAATGGGAGAAACTAACTTGAGCCTTTGGAGGAGTGCCTCCACTCCACCATAGGCTCGGGGGTTACTGTCGGGTACCAAAGTATGGGGTACCTGATTTCAACGCAAAAACACATTCCCCAGATAAGGCCTGGCCTGGACAAGCCCAGTAGAGGCCCATGACAATACTACCTGTAAAAGGCCCGTAGGCAACGACGCTGCGCCGTCGAGTCCCCCTCCCTCGGGCGCGCACACCCCTCGGGCCGGATTCTCCGATTCGCCCGAGCCCCCACGACAGGGCTCGGGGAAGCAGGACCCTCGGGTGATACCTTCCGATTCACCCGAGCCTACCACCAAATGCAGCAGTCTCGGGCGACCAACTTCCGATTCGCCCGAACTCCCATGCCATATGCATCCTCGCCCGGGCGCAGCTCTCCGATTCGCCCGAGCCATGCCGACGTCAGCAACGCAATCTTGCAGTCCAAGGGACCTCCCTGACCACTTTACGAGCACGGTCCCATCGAGTGGACCCCTCAACGTGACTGCGCCTAGCACGCGCACATCCGCCGTACCAACTGCCACATCTCCTCTGACAATCGATCTGACGACCCCACTACTTCCACACCGCCATAGGGACGGTCCACCGCGTGGCGTCGCGATGACGGAAAGATTCACCAACTACGACAGCGACAGCCCATACCATACACCCGGCGCAAGGAAAGGAGGAACGTCGACTGTTCGGCCAACCCAGGAGAATGGGCAAAGCTTACATCGGGACCCGCCTACCCCTCGGGAAGTACCGCACGCGGGGGAAACGTGCCCAGGGAGGACACTCCCACCGTTTCGTCCCATCTCGCTCCCGACGGAGGCAGAGGCTCCCGAGTCTCGGAAGTTAGTACACGAAGGTCAACCCGTCTTCTCATCGCACTGTGTAGGGTGAACAACAGTCGGGTACAACGCCATGACGCCTCGCCATGCAGCAGCCATGTCTAGGACTGTGCGCCACCTCGGAACTCACCAATGAAATAGTGGAAGATCATTCGAATGACCACAGCCATGCCTCCAAAGTACCAAGTTGCGATCGTGACTCACGCCAGGCATCAGTCTTCACGGCCACCACCATGCCGAGCACTGTAACCATAGCAAAATACATGTAACTCCTGCCCCTCCCTTGTGACTATAAAAGAAGAGGCAGAGGCCAATCTCAGAGAGACTTCGCATTACCCACAACACCCTATAGGAATAGAACACACATACACACCACTCACACGCACAAGAGACTTGGGAGCCTCTCCCTCTCTCGCCTAAGCTTGTAACCCCTACTACAAGCACCCTGGTGCAAGGCAACATGACCCCACTCGCATTGGACGTAAGGCATTGCTAGCCTGAACCAGTATAACTCTCTGTGTTCCCCCTTACACACCATCAGCAGCCCCGACCGCAAATCACAAGTGTACTAGCCGGTGTTAGCACTCGTTAATCCTAGCACCGACATTATACTCAGAAAATATTTTCATATAATTTGGAATGAAATTGAAGTGGATTTGAATTTGAATTCCAAGGGATTGGGAGGTTGAATGATATGGATATTTGGGAGAATGTCCAAGGATGGTTTGGGAAAATTCGAGGAGGGTTTGTGGTTGGAAAATCAAGGAATGAGATGGAATATTCAAGGAATATATTTTGGTGCGGCAAATAAATTCCAGAGCACAAAACACATATTCAAACATTCAAGCATTCAAGATAAATCAAACACATTCGTTCCAAGCACTAAATTAAATGAATTTAAATGCGACGCGATCTTTTAACCCTAGAAATAAAATATCTCTAGTGCTACGATTAAACCCTACGGAATGGAAATGCATATGGTGAATTTTGAATGTAGCATTTTGGAGAGTATTTTCGAAAATGGTTTTGCGGAAAACTAAATAATCAAGGTTTTGATTTGTTGTAGAATTTAAAAAGTTTAAATTTTTAGTGAATTTTATAATGATGCAAACACAGTGTGTTATAGCCTTTCTCGTGCTACTCTCACTAATCACCGCATTGTTGACACTCCTAGGGAGCATAGTGTTCACCTCTGACCCACTAATGGTGCACCACTTGCTGATAGCACTCGCTATCGTTAGCTTGTTGGGAGCCTTGTCTATCTTGGGATCACCCATCCTGAAATTACTCACTCCATCCACATCTTGAGTCAGTTTGTCTTGGCTCCTAGCCAGCTCCACTATGCTCATCTCCTTCGTGTTCTACAATACCTTCGTGACACTATCTCCTGCCGCCTTTTCTTCCCTCGCTCTAGATCTCTCCAGCTTCAGGCGTACCGTGACATGACTTGGGCAAGTAATCCCACTGATTGTTACTCTCTCTCTCTCTCTCTCTCTCTCTCTCTCTCTCTGCTTATTGTGTTTTCCTTGGCTTCTCCTTCATTGCTTGCAAGACCAAGAAGTAGACCGTAGTTTCCTACTCGAGTGCCGAGACTGAGTTGCGTTCTATGGTGACTGTCACTGCAGAGGTGACATGGGCACAATGGTTTCTTGAGGATTTTGGTATGTCTGTCACTGCATCCACTCCTCTCTCTACTAACAGCACCGATGCGACTAGTATTTCTCAGGATCCGATTAAGCATGAGCTCACGAAGCACATTGGCACTGATGCTTCCTATATGAGATCGCAAGTGCATGCTCAGGTTATGTCCCTCCACCACGTGCCTTCAGAGGTTCGGCTAGCCGACTTCTTCACCAAGGCACAGACACAGGCCCATCATAGATTCCTGCTCTCCAAACTTAGTGTTGATGATCTACCATGAGTTTGAGGGGGGTGATATTAGATGTATACTTGCCTTTGTATTTTCCCACTACTTGGAGGGGCTCTTTGCTTATGTGCACACATGTACACTTTCCATTTTGGGCCTTGGAATAGAGATAGTTGGCCCATTCTAACACATAAATCTAAGTCCTAATTGTGCATACTGTTATATGTTGTTTTTGTGGAGCAGGAAAGGGGTGTTGCATATTCTTGAAGAATCATGGCAGAGATGGTTAGCTCTGCAGTTATCCAGCAGACGATTAGCCAAATCCTATCTGGGCTGGTTCATAAATAGGATAAAAAGGGAATCAAATGTGAACACAAACTTGGAGAGGCTAGAGATGGCACACATCGGCTGCAGGCTGCTCTTGATGTTTTTGATAAGTGGTAGATGACTGATGCATCCTTGTTGCGTTGGCATAAAAAGTTGAAGCATGCTTCTCAAGAATGCGATGACACGCTGCACAAATGCATACAGAGAATTGTAGAAGATGAACAGATGGAACAAGAGGTGCGGAACTCCTTCCAACAAGAGTAGCACATGCCACCAAGTCATTAATATTTGTCCCCTTTAGCAATAAGAATGAGCTGAGCAGATCAATTATTCAAAGCTTTGAGTGGTATGCAGATGGTGCTAGTGATTATTGAGATTCATGGATCTTGGTGTGACTCCTCACCATATCATTCCCTTCAACCCTCTTATCAGAAACCTTTTTACAGGAAAGAGGCCACAACAAAAAATCAGTCTATGAAATGAGTGCATCTTTCTTCTATGGGTTACCTTTAGAGCTATAGAGGCTACAACCTAAAAAAAAAACTTGACCTGCGGGGGGTAAGACAGCCCCTGGGCATTGCATTAAGAAGAAGACCTTCTCACGCAGGTCAAGAAAACTCCTGAACCCCTGCCCCACCCATACACAGCGCACCGTAGCCCATGTGAGATGACCACGACCGGGGCCGGGCCTTAGACCTGTGCTTTGGCCATGGGACAGACGAGGAGATTTTTTTAACCCCAGCCTGAAATTCGCTCCCACGGGCAGTCGAACTTCGGACCTGAGGAGTGCCGCTGGGTTCCTCTAACCAACTCAGCTAGAGGCCCTTTGACAGGCTACAACTTTTAGAAGTTGGAATTCTAGTTAACTTCTTGCAATTGTTTATCCCTCTTTTAAAGCTACAATTGAAATTATTAGGATTAGACTTATGCAACTGCCTACACAAGACTTCAGATGGACACCACATGTTGAGTCACAGCAGAAAGAACATTGGGACAACATAGATTTTGCATGTGGTGGTTTCACCCAGACCCATTATG
This sequence comes from Eremochloa ophiuroides, assembly GCA_038502445.1. Lineage (NCBI taxonomy): Eukaryota > Viridiplantae > Streptophyta > Magnoliopsida > Poales > Poaceae > Eremochloa > Eremochloa ophiuroides. The sequence goes on along the minus strand of JAHLJS010000001.1, from coordinate 3,397,724 downwards.
TTACAAGCAACTTGATCAGCATGAACTTCGCTGTAGTAGCAAAACAGACATGTCAAAATTAGTCATTGGAGTGAATTTGAGATTCTACTCCTATGTCTCACTGTGTGTCAATAAAATTTCTCCATTCCTCCGTCCCGCAAAGACCGTCGTTGGAGAGTTCAAAACTTTTCGCACAGAGACTGTTGCTGGGAGTTCAAGAGCGCCGGAAATAAAAAATAAGAAAACTCCTCATCCACTAGTTTCCTGCTTCCGCGTATCTATGCTCTCCTGTAAAAAAAGAGCCAGACGTGTGGACACTTCTCATCCACTTATTTCTTCCTCCTGCCACTTCCCCATCGAATCTTTACAGCAATATTGTACTTGAGCTACTCTTCTTGCTAATCGTGCCTGGTCGTAAGACAGCGTTTAGATTAGAAAAAGTTAGAAAAAAATTCAATATAGCACTTTCGTTTGTATTTGATAATTTTTGTCTAATCATGGTCTAAGTAGACTCAAAAGATTCATCTCGAGATAGCTAGGTAAAAAGTACAAACATGCAATAGCTGCTACTTTATTTAGTGCTCCATGCAGGTGGAAAGTACAATCGATGTGATGGGAAAAAAAAAATTTCAATCTAAAAGCAGCCTAAAACGTCGATACTTGCGGAATGGAGGGTATGTCCCCCAAACCTGATAGCTGGACTCCTCTTTATGCCCCTTGGCTCTTCAAAAGACCAGCTGCTTGCAGATCAAAGCTCTGCAATAGTAGTGACTGCAATGAAGGGGCAGCTGTGCTTGCAGACAAACATTAGCTTGCAACAGCTGGAAATAATCATATTGCAACATATATAAATATGTGTGCCCCCGCTGGCCGCTGGTACCCATGCGTGGCTAGGTGATATTTTAATTTATTGAAACGAGTAAATAGGTAGATGGATAATACTCTCTGTCACGTACCCATATCCACGAATAAATGGGTAATTCCATACCCTACCCAAGCAGTAGGGGTATGGGCAGCGGGTAGAAAGTGGCAACACTAAGTGTACTGGAAGACAAGTTACAACCCTACGTGGCATCAAGCGTGGCCCTATGCTACCCACCTACAGCATCACTGTCCAACCCAGGCGCTATCACCCTTCTACACGTCGGCACTAGCCCTTCCCCAACGCCTAGATCCACAAGCTCATCGGCGACGATTTTGTGGGACGAGGTGTCCCGAATCCGATAGTTATATTACCTTCAGGGACAGAACTACCCCCAGATGCCACTCATCCAAACACCGATGATCCCATATCACCCCATCCCATCCTAGGTGATATCGCCTGAACCAAACAATACCTGAGTGTTGGCCACCACTATGGAAACATTTTTCCGGGGGCGGCTGAAAAGTCTTTGTAGCCGCGGTTTTACCAGCCACCCCTAAGCAACCGTGGCTACAAACACGTGATTTGTAGGGGTGGTTGGTCAGCTGTCCCTACAAATGGATTTGTAGGGACGGCCGATGATTTGTAGGGGCAGTTGAATATTGAACCGCCCCTACAATTCATTTTCGAAAAACCACAAAATAATTACGAAAAAAATAGCAACCTCATGCTTGCGCGCGGGAGCATCTACCACTACACCTCATTGTCACTTGTGTCTAGATTGCATTTTCTTTCCGCAAATATTATCACAAACCAAGTATAAATTGGTCATTTTGAGGCTCTAAACGAATTCAAATGAAATAGTTATCAACTACAAAATTTCATAACTTTTCAAGATCTACAACTTTTGTTTTGGTAGTTTCTCCATCCGAAGTCGTTTATGAAATTTGAATTTTAAATTTTAAAACTTCAAACACACTTTTGCTTGATAAGATGATTTCAAATTAAAAAGTTGTCAACTACAAAATTTTATAAATTTTTGAGATATACAACTTTCATTTTGGTTGTTAGTCCATCCGAGATCATTTAAAAAATTCAAATTTCAAATTTTTAAATTTTAAATGTAGTTTTCCTTAAGAAGATGATTTTAAATGAAAAAGTTGTCAACTACAAAGTTTCTTAACTTTTTGAGATCTACAACTTTTATTTTTATCATTTCTCCATCAGAGGTCATTTTGAAAAATTCAAATTTTAGTACTTAAGTTTTAATATTCGGTGCTATCTGTAGGGACGGCTGAATATTAAGCCGCCCTTACAAATCGGATTTGTAGAGGCGGCTAGATATTGAACCGCCCCTATAAATATAAGGATTTGTAGGGGCAGCTCATAACACTAGCCACCTCTACAAATGGATTTGTAGGGGCGGATCGTTTTAAAGCTATTTCTAGAGGCGACTGAAAGTGGAGCCGTCCTTAATAAAAAGGGTAGCGTTGCTACAAATCTATTTTGACGTAGTGGGCTCACTTACTTCTACGGTAAAGTGCTACAAATTTTTGTCATCTCTTTCAATTGTGTTGCGATTCGGCCCGAAAGATCTGAATCTCACCCAGATTCGTCCATTTCTGCCAAGTCCGAAATAAATCTGAACCGGCCCAAATATTTTGGCCCGATTCAAATTTGCTACCCATTTTGAAGGTCCGGTAAAAACCCATAAACATTCTTTGCCAATAGAATGCTGAAAACCCTACGCACTGTAACATCTAGCCTTCGCTTCATCGTGAGCAGCCGCAAGCAGCGCGTCCTCGTCCGCGGCGGCACCCCCGCAGCCACCACGAAGAGCCGGGTACTGTTTCCCGAGGTATGAACTCACCCCTAGGATGCTCGTCGACGCCGCCCCCATGTCATTGAGGCTCCTCGACGCCCGCCGCCGTGCCGTCGCATCGTCGTTACCATTAGCCCCATCTGCTATCACCCCTGCGTTGTGGCCGTCCTCCCCAAAGCCTGTGCATTCTGCGGCAGCGCCATATGCGCCCTCTCCATGCCTAGTACAAAGTTTGACTCTTTGGAGAAATTTTGTTTAAATTTGCTCAAGTTTTTCATTTAAATTTTTAGTGGGAACCGGTCCGAATTTTCCGAAATTCGTCTAATTCGGTGGAGTCCGAGATTTTTTTCAAAAAAGAATCCCAAAACATCTACAAACTCTGTCATCTGTTTACAACGAGTTTCTCACACACGCAGATTAAGATGAAGAACACATCCTAGAAGCAAATCTATCAACACATCCACCCACCACAACTACCAATAATTAATCACTGTGGAATCAGCTTCACGACGAGCAGCCAGCTATGTGATCCCTCACTTCCTCAACATGTGGGTTGCACATGCAGCCTCTGGCTGCAATGCTTGATTGGTGCAGCATGGATGCACAATAGGCCGCAGCAATAGAGGATGGAAATGGAATTTCTTTGCACCAATCAATTAGAATGTGTTTCTGAACTGGAAGATAGAGACTTTCTGACTTTTGAACACCCTATACACCAGTTTCTGATGAAAAATTTCCAATTTGTAGACTTTTAGTATGTGATTTTGCTCCCTGGTCCATTGACAGTTACAACACCACCTTCCATGTGATTTTTCATTCAAATGTGGCAGGGAATGTCACACTTCAGGATGGAGGCTTCTCTTGTGACGTCTAATAAGTGGCTTGTCATTGATGCATCCTTGTTGAGTTGCTGTGGAGTAAACTTAAGGGTGCGTTTAGTTGGATAGTTTTGGGAATTTTTGCAACCGTAGCACTTTCGTTTGTATTTAACAATTTTTGTCTAATCATGGCCCAAGTAGACTTAAAAGATTCATGTTGATATAGCCAGGCAAAAAATACAAACATGCAACAGGTGCTACTTCATTTAGTGCTCCATGTAGACGAAAAGTACAATCGATGTGATGGGAAGAGAGTAGAAAATTTTTGTAACTAAACGCAGCCTAAGGGTGCTGCATCAGAACGCGATGACAAACTGCACACATGAAAGCAGAGCATTCTAGATGGCAACAGATGGTGACAAACTGCAGTCAGCTGTCAGAGATTTTCCATTGCAGTGTGAGTCTGCTGCATGAGAACGCGATGACAAACTGGACATATGAAAGCAGAGCATTCTACTCCCTCCGTCTCACAGATAAACGCAATTCTTTGACTCCTACTCTTCTTCTTTGACCATTCGTCTTATTCAAATTTTTTATACAAATAATAAATTAAATAAATCATTATGAAAATATCTCTAACAATAAAATAAGTCATAACAAAATAAACAATATTTATTAAAACTTTTTGAATAAGACGAACGGTCAAACAGGAATTGTAGAAGTCAAAGAATTACATTTATTTGTGAGACGGATGGAGTAGACGGCAACAGACGGGACAAACTACAGTCAGCTGTCAGAGATTTTCCATTGCAGTGATGACTTGACTAGGCTATGTTTAGATCCCAGTTGCAGTTGCAATTCTGCACTGTAGCACGTTTGTTTGTATGTGATAACTTTTGTTAAATCATGGACTAAATAGGCTTAAAAGATTCGTCTCGTGACGTACATGCCAAAAGTACAAACATACAAACATTTCGTCTACATTTAATACTCCATGCATGCGTCGCAACGTTAATGTGACTAGTTGCAATTGCAATTTGCAGTGGATCTAAACAAGGCCTATAGCATTCCTCCATCACCACCACCACCTCTGACTGCCAAATCCACTACTGATGACTTGACTAGCGTTCCTAGCATTCCTCTGTCCTCATCTATATAAACGCCCATATGACAGCTGTATGAATACCAAAAGCAAAGGTGTGAACAAATGAATTCCCCCGCGATCTGCATCGGTTGAGCAGTAGGAGGAAGCACATGTCTAGTACTAAGGTGGCAGCAAGGTATGATTCTTTCTTCTTGCGCCATTATAATCGCTTCACCTTATAATGGCTATTCTGTCTACTACTCTACTTCATTCCTGTACAGAACAGGTGAACTCCTTATCAGGGATGCCTATAAGAACCCCTCTAAAGTTCTCACCATATTTTACTCCACACTTCAAATATAACATCCAGAATATCTCTTTCTTTGCCCAGGAAAGCTGTCCACAGGTTTCATACAATTTGGTCGAGGTAGATTCTTGCATCCACACTTACCTAACCTTTGCTTCGTATCCAAGTTGACATATCTAATCTCTTATGCACACTGCTATATATTTTTTTTCTTACCAGGGAAGGGGTGCTACAGACGCTTGACTCCCAATGGCAGAGATGGTCAGTTCTACGGTTACCCAGGAGACAATTAGCCAAATTATATCTGGTCTGATTCAGAAGCATGAGGAGAAAGAGGAAACAAATGCAATCACAAACATAGAGAGGCTAGAGATGGCACATATCAGACTTGAGGCTGCTCTTGAGACATCAGAAAAGTGGCTGATCTCGGACGCATCATTGTTGCGCTGGCGTAAGAATCTGAAGCGTGCTGCTCAAGAGTGTGATGACACACTCCACAAATGCAAGCAAAGAATCCTAGAAGAAGAAAAGATGGAACAGGAGGTAATGAATTCCTCCTTTCCCAAACGTATCGCACATGCTACCAAGTCATTTGCTTTCTCTGTCATTAACTGCGACAACAAGGAGTTGTGCAGATCAGCTGTCAAAAGATTTGAGTGGTATGCAGATGGAGCTAGTGAATTTCTCAGATTCCTAGAGCTTGGTGGAGTACCACACTATCAAATCATGCCCTTTGGCTCCTTTATCAATAATCTTTTTGCAGGCAAAGAACTATACCATGTAATCTTTCAGGGAAACAATCCATCGTTACTATTATGGCTGGCGCCCTTCAGAACTGCAGAGTATGGAACAGAGGCTATCCTGGTATTTTTAAAGAAAGAAGACACTGCACCACATGGTAATATCTACTTTAGTATGATAGTACAGCTTTCAGAGAGTACAGACATAGTTGGAATTGCAGTTAAGAGCTTGCAGTTGTTTGCCCCTCATGTCAAGCGTACAGTTGAAAATATTACCAAGGAACTTACTCAACTACCTACTCAAGACTTATCATGGGTGCCATTTGTTTATTCATACCAGAAAGAACATTGGGGTAACCTTCATAGCCTTGCGACTCAGTGGTTTCGCCCAAACCCGTTATGTTGTAAGCAGCATGATCGGCATGGTACTCGACCTTTTAGCAACCAAGACATGGCAGGAATATCAGATGTTTCACTAGAACCACTCATTGAATTTAATTTGCAGTGGCAAGTCTCACGGACTGTTTATAGGAAACATAAGACCTCTCTGTCCGGAGGTATAATGTCTCTGCAAGATTCTCCATATCTGAAAGCTGGGATTACCTTTGCACCCCATGGGTCTTTTCAAGACATGATTCCAGAGAATAAAAGTTCTGAAGCAAGGGCAATAGTTGGTGGAGATCAGCACCTCTTGCATACAGACATTACCTTGCAACAACTAGGAGAGACCATGCTACCAAAGGCAATTGATTACTTCTGCCAGAATGGCGAAGCTACAGTCTACAAAATGACTTGGAACTCTAAACATGGGGCTGCACGCATTCATGTCGAAAGGTCCGGCATGAGAACAAGCATGCGAACAAGGAGAACTATTGGGGAACCTACAACAAGAAAACTGTTTCGAGGACCGGAAAAGGAGGTTTGGAACAGGACACATATGATTGCTAACTGGTTTAACATATGGAGTACCCATGCACCCATCCAAATCCAAAGGCTGGTCATGGAATGGATGCAGAAAGAAAGGGAAATTCAGCTTGCAGAAAGAAAAGGAAAATCTTTCAGAAAAGATATCCTCAATGATAGTTAGTACAGCATAAAGGTTCCATAATTACATGAAACTAGTAGTTATTCTGTTAGTCATAGTAATGAAGTACTGAAGCACTATGTTGTATGTTACGTAATTATACAACTGTGTAGCACATCACCTTTTCTTAGTTCAGTTTCTGTATTGTATATATATGTTTCTGTTTCACACAAATTAAGCAGTTTTATGGGGATTAATAAATCATATTGGTAACAATAATGCAATGCATTTGTAAGCCAAGACTAAAAGTACAGAATAGCACCTATAATGTTTTTCAATGTTAATTTTGTCTATCTCATGAAGAGCATCACCAAGAGGCTCTCTAGCTACATGGCTCTTTATAACCAAATTTAGAAAATAAACCAAAAAAAAATGATCCAATAGGCTCTCTAAACCACTCTCGATCCATCATTCCCGCTGTCGAAGACCACCCTTCTAGCTCTCCAATTTTGAAGGGGCTACATCACTTTATAAAATGCAATATATGGTAGTTTTCTCATGGGTTTTTACATAAGAAAAATTATGATAAACTATTATCATATAAAGAACAAAAAATAGAGAGCTTGTTGGAGACATGAGATACAAAAGGAGAAAAATTCATTCAATGACCTCGTTTAGTGGAGCTCCACCTTGTTTTGGCTCCCACTTGTGCTTTACTTCAGTATACATTGCTTGTGTGGTAGTTGCTTGTAGTAGTAGAAGTTAATTGATGCTAGACTTGTTATGAGCCTTGCTTTTGTGAGAATTGGGCTTCTAAATAGTTGCTAAGAGGGTCTGCTTTTTTCTAACCATTTTGCTCTTTATGGTGTGTGTGTGTTTAGTAGAATTTTTTTAATACGCTGTCCGGCACGCTCTAGCCATCTAGAGCCTTTCACACACCACAACACATGTGAAAAGATCTCTTGACATTGACAGCTAGAGAGGCTTGAATAGCTGAAATCAAAATTCCATGAGCCTGAAACACTAGGCACACTTGTTAGTAATAAATGAGACCTAAATAATGCGTTCACAAACTAGGTTTGGTTCCTAAGGTAAAAATCCTAACAGCTCTACTCTAGTACCCTGGGAAACTAGGGAACAAACACTAGTACAAAAATTGTTTTTAGCAACGCCCCCATTTTTCATCAGAGGCGGGTGACTTAGCAACCCGCCTCTAACGGCGCCCGGGAGCTCTGTACCTTTATAACTGCCTCTGATGAACCATTTTCAGGGGCGGTTAAATAAAGAAAACCATCCTTGATAATAGATTCATCATCAGAGGCGATTTTCTTAGGTTAACCGCCTCGGATGGTCCTATTTTTAGGGGCGGTTCCATGCATTAAGAAAACCACCTCTAATCACCTCTAAAGATCCATTTTCAGGGCTAAAAATAGATGCAATCAGAGGCGGTTCTCCTAAGAGAACCGTCTCTAAAGATTAATTTTCAGGGACGGTTGACATAAAACAACTGCCCCTAAAATGCTCCCAAATTTTGAGTCTTTCTTCCTCCTCGGGACGACAGCGCTCGCCAAAGCTTCTCAGCTCACTTGGAGGGCGTGAAATCACAAAAATAGAGGCGGGAGAGTTCTGCCGTTGAACACCTGAGGGAGTTGGATTTGAGAGGTAAGTTTGTGGCATCCTTTTAACACTTTTCAGTGCTTTACATATATATTTCTTAATTTCACTATGAGATTGGGTAGAGACATAGATGGGGACATGCATGCATGGTGTTTGATTTATTAACCGCAAGCAATTTGTGTTTGTAGGAGTACACATATGGACCGGTCATGGATGTACAGAGAAAAAAGACATGAAGTTTCCTGCATACAAGCTGTGAATGCTTTCATTGAAGTTGCTAAAAGACATGCCTTGATTAAGCAGACCAAGGACATCAATTGTCTGTGTTGTGACTGTCGGAACCGTATAGTATGCAAGGATCTAGATATGATAAGATCGCACTTGGTAAGAAGGGGTTTCATGGAGAACTATGAGATTTGGGATCATCATGGTGAGAGAAGAAGAGAAAACTCAGCAGTCAGCACCAGAGCATTAGATGCACCTGCAAAATTATTAAGGCAAGATGACGATGGCAGCCATGGCAGCAGCATGCATGATGGGACACCAGATGATGACCTTGCAAGAGAATGCGGTGGTGCTGGTGGGGATGGGGAGGATGATGGTGAACACAGCGACGAAGATGAAGAAGAAGCCGATGACTACCTGGAAGATATGCTGCGCAACATAGGACAAGAATTGCTATTGAAACAACAAGGCCTAGACAACTTGAGACGGTGCGGCAGGCAAGGAAAGAACATCTGTTCCGGAGGAAATGGGTTGTGATAGAAGATGGTCAAAGCTGCGTTTTGTGCTGGACATGTTGATAATGAAGGCTACACATGGCTAGTCCGATAAGAGCTTCAATGACCTATTGACTAAAATAGCAGATGTGCTTCCCAAACCAAACTTTGGGCCCGCCAAAACATATCAAGCAAAGAAGCTTATCAGTCCACTAACAATGGATGTGGAAAGAATATATGCATTCCCAAACCATTGTATCCTATATCGTGAGGTGTTCAAAGACCTTACCAACTCCCCAACCTGCGGTGTTAGTCGATACAAAAGGAACAACAACTATACTGAGGACAAAGACAAAAGTAAAGGCAGTAGGAAGAAGAGAAAGAAGGGCGAAAACAAAAACTACGCTTCTCAGAACGTTCAGGAGGAAAACAGCTCCTTAGCGGGAGATGATAACCAAAGACGAATCCCTGCATTGGTTATGTGGTACCTATCACCGGTTGATCGCTTGAGACACTTATTCTCAAACCCAAGAGACTCAAAGCTAATGCGATGGTGGGCTACGGATGCTCGCAAGAAAGACGATGGAGTGCTACGTCACCCATCTGATGCACAACAGTGGAAGGACTTCGATAAAAAGTACACAGACTTTGGAGAAGATCCGAGGAACGTTTTTGAGAACTGATGGAATGAATCCTTTTGGTGACAGGACCAGCACACACAGCACATGGCCAGTTATCTGTCGCTATGCAACCTCCCTCCATGGTTGTGTCACAAGAGAAAGTATTTGATGCTGACCATTATGATATTAGGGCCTAAAGGACCGAGCATCGACATAGATGTTTTTCTTGAGTCGTTGATGCAAGAAATGGAGACACTATGGAAGCATGGAGTGGAAATATGGGATGAGCTTTCGAAGAGTACATTCACTTTGTTTGCCATCATATTTGTTACCGTCATTGACTACCCAAGACAGTTTTCCCTTTCTGGGCAGATCAAAGGATTCATGGGATGCTCTGTATGCTTGATTGACACTGTAGCTCAGTGCATGGAGGAATCCAGGAAGATAGTGTACATGCGTCACCGACGCTTCTTAGTGGAAGGGCACAGGTACCGAATAAAGAAGATAAAATACTTTGGTGCTATTGAGACAGGGCATGTGCCAGAGAGGTGGGATGGGTAGTATGTGTATGACTTGGTGAAGAACATCAGAGTCGCTTATGGAAAGAAGAAAAAAGATGGAAAGCTCAATAAGAGAGATAAGCCTCCGATTGACGACATCCCGTTCAAGAAGATGTCAATCTTCTTCAAGTACCTGCCTTACTGGCCGGATTTGGCCGTGCCACATTCCATCGACGGCATGCACGTCAAAAAGAATGTGTTTGAGAGCGTCATTGGGATACTACTGGAAATTAAGACGAAGACAAATGAAGGACTGAAGTCACGGCAGGACCTTGTAAGTTTGCAGTGTAGGAAGGAGCTTCACCCACAAGATGTGGGTAACGGAAGATACAAACTACCTGTAGCCAGCTACAACTTAGCACCTGACGAGAAAAGAGGAATGTTAAGCCTAAGGGACTTAAAAGTGCCGACGGGGTTCTCCTCCAACATAAGGAGGCTTGTCTCCATGAAGGACTTGACATTAATCGGTTTCAATGCTCATGATTGCCATATGATGTTAACAGTGTTCCTTCCTTCCTATTGCTATAAGAGCCATAAACCCATGTACGTGAGGATGGTCATCACTCAGATGTGATACTTCTTTAACCAAATTAGTCAGAAGGAGATTCATGAGGACGAATTAGGTGACTTGAAGGGATTCCTAGCAGAGACTATGGCCCGACTCGAACAGTGCTTCCCACCATCGTTTTTTGATAAAATGCCCCACCTCATGATGCATATGGTTGACCAGGTTAGGTGGCTCAGGCCTATGTACCTGCATGAGATGTGGCCGTACGAGCGATTCATGTCTATTCTAAACCGCTATGTACACAACCGTGATTAACCCGAGGGATCCATGATAGAGAGACATTGTGCTGAAGAAGTCATCGAGGCTTGTCAAGGTTACTTGCGTGAAGAGGATAGACATGCACTTGGTTTGCCTATAAGTTGTCATAAGGATAGGTTGACGGGGAAAGGCAGCAAGGGTAGGAAAACATTCATCGATAGAGAATACACACAAGTGGAAGAAGCACACTCCTGTGTGTTGCAATATCTAACAATGATGGAGCCATTCATTGAGAAACACATTGCGGTCATAAGAGCAAAAAATCCGGGGCGCTCCGAGCAGTGGATCGTTCGACAGCAAAAGAATCTCTTTAGCAAATGGCTTCGGGAACAAGACTTACCAGAAGAAGAGACCTTAAGGACGTTGGCAAATGGGCCATCGTGCCAGGTCACATCTTGGGAGGCATATGATGTAAATGGATACACGTTTTACACCAAAGCTAAGGATCAGAAATCTGTGTGCCAAAACAGTGCGGTTCGTGTTGAAAATGTCGATGCATTTGGGGAGGTTCAGACGCATTACGGTTATATAGAGGACATATGGGAATTGGACTATGGATCAGATATACATATAACCATGTTCCGCTGCAAATGGGTCAAACAGCCGAGTGGCATTGAGGTCGAGAAATTTGGACTCACACCTGTCAACCTCGACAATATAGGTTACAAGGATCACACCTGCGTTCCTGCTGATCGTGTGGCATAGGTTTTGTATTACGCTGATCCCGATAATCCAAAGAGGCATGTGGTTATATCTGGGAAACAGAGGATCCTAGGAATAGACGGCATAGACGATTTGGAGGAGCACAATCAGTACGGAGAAATGCAATTGTTCACCGACCTACCAGACAAGATGAAGCAACTAGAAGACCACTTGGAAAAAACAAGAATTGTTCCATACCTGCGTACTGATTTAGAAGGTAGAGTTGTAACAGATTAATTATTATTACTTTGTGTCTAGAACTATTTTTAATAATATTTGGTGTAATCCTTCACTCACCTAAAAATAGACTTGAAACAATTCTGCTGGACTGTCCATCGACGAAACACAAAGTCTGGCTACAACACATTTATTTCCGCTGCACAGTCCTCAGTATTTATCTTTAAGAGCCAGAAAAGGAAACGAAGCTGTAGGATGGTCCGGTGACATGACAAAAAGTCCAGCTAGTGCAGTCATGAGTCCGGCGGACAAAACTATGAATTTAATCCTTGATTCCCGAGAAAAGGAACATAAATGATCATGCTGGACGGTCCGGTGACAAGACTAAAAGTCCGGTTTAGTGCATATCATGGTCAACCAGACAATCTTGCGGCTATAAGATTGTGTGTGTGCACACATCTTAATGCAGATCTGCATTGAGATGCACGTGTGCACAATCTCAACGTAGGGCCAATGGCTGTGTTCATTCTAGCTCTTCTACAGTACTTTCCTCCTGCTCCAAATCAGCATAAGCCAAATTAAGCTCTTCTTTTTAGTTGCATCGAACAGTTCTCACAATAAAGACAGGGCCCCAAGCTTGTACCATGACACCGCGCCCGTGCAACGATTGCTCCCCATCGCCATCCCCATGGTTTTGTCGCTCTAGATCGTTTTGTCGCGGTCGGTTCCTCCCCACAGCTGCTTTCGCGCAGTCGCCGCCGCGCCGACTACTTGCAAAGGCTGCTACACAAAGGTGAGGCCCTCTCTCTCGGTGACCATGTGCATGCATGCTACATGTTCAATTAAATGCCAGTATGCTGTGTATGTTTGCTTTAACCGATTATTATGGCTCCTCTCCACCGAAATCTTGCAGATGAGGCGAAAGGGAAAGGAACTGATGGCTGATGAGCCAAAAAAGAAGAGAAGTTAAATAGAAAAATGCCAAGAAAGAGAGGAAGATGCCACCAAGTCAAGCAGGCGCGGTCGAGGTCATGGCAGTGGATTGAGGATTCCTGAAAGAGAGACGAGGACATCTGCCCGCATAAGGTGTAGGGGCGAGGACACCCATCAGGTTATCCCCGACGGATTACAGATGGAACCGTATACTCAGGAGCAGATTGCACGGATGGAGAAGTACCACTCGGAACACCAAACTACTTCGTTCGCACTGGACTCGTGCGCACCTAATGCATCCCTACATAGGGGCCCTAAAACTCGAGGAGGTTCGACTGCTGCTGTTCGTTCCAAACAGAGAAGTGAGCCTAGATTCTGTGACTTTACGAGATTGAGCTCAAAGAAGATACTGAACATCAGGTTCTACCTCTTGAGTACTGGTTTCCACATGTCAGAGAGCGTCATGCCAGCCGAGCTTTCTGGACTATTACTCAGGAGAGCTTCCATTAGTGCTACAGGGCCCGAAATATTGCACTAGCAGAACAAAGACGACTTGGCTGGGATGAGCTTGAGAGAGCAGTAGGCATACCGATCCGCCCCCTGTTTGAGCGGTTTCAGGGCTTTGTTCACCTGTTCAGTGAGGTAGATCGAATAGTGATTCGTTGGGTACGTTAGTTTTATGCAACAGTGTGGATTGACCCTAATCGGGACTTTATTCAGTTTATGATTAATGAGCGCATGACACGCCTTGACCTGTTGGAGTTGAGAAGATGTCTCGGACTTGCCGAGTTGGATAGGAGGCTACACAGGATAGTTTATGGAAACGTGGATCCCCGTGACGTGGGAGAGCTGGAGGTAGCTTCCCTACAGACAAGCAGATATGTCCACTCTTCAGGCAGCCCTTCGTTGATGGCTCCCTACGAACACCAGACCGACTTCTACCGGCAGTTCAAGTTCTACACATGGATCTAAGGAAGTCAGTCCTCCCTCGTGGGGGCAACCAAGAGTCATTGACCAGCTTGCAACAGTGGCTTCTGCTCTCCATTTGGAATGGAGACCAATTCGACTTCTTGGACTTCATGTTGTGTGAGATTGAGGATGTCATTGCTGATGCTATCAGTGTGGGACGATAGCTGGTATCTCGTACAAGTACGAGGGATTAGATGATCGGTCACATTTCTGGGCTAGAGCAAGGGAAGTCCGGGACAAAGAAAGTGGGCAACGGGTTGTCCCCGATGCACATACTCTAGCAGCCAGGGAGGCCATAATAGAACTGTCTAAGAAGAAAGTTGAAGGGGAATTTAAACCCATATGAGAGGTGGATGAGCTTACTGTTGCCCTAGGTTACAAGGAACACCCAGGCCGTGTGCGTGGTTTCTCCTCCAAGTTTGGAATAAAGCATGGTTTCCCAGGGGCGTTGGCTAGTTTCAAAACAAGGCAACGCTACAAGGAGGAACATTACGAGTTGCTTCTGAAGAGATCCGACGCAATACTTGAAGCCAAGCTTATTCAGTGGCAGCAGTCACATGGTTTGGAGGTTTATGTGGAGCCAAGAATGACAGCTGCAGTACCAAGCAGTGTTGGGTTAGCAGCCACACCTGAGACTTTTCCTGTGGACACCATTGTTGTTCCTACCCCTTATGCTCTGCACATACCCATTAGCAGGGATGGCAGGACGATGCAAACTGGCAGTGGAACTGCTTTTCCTGGACGTATTTTGCACAACGATGAACTGCCGGCGGATTATGCCAAGGTGCAATTATTCTCGGTTTCTCCTCATCACCTCAATTATGATGTTTACATCCCTTCTCCGGATGGTGAAAAGTGCTTGGGTAAGCTGGTTCACTATTTCATTGCATGGCAACGACGAGACATTGCGTTGTTGTCAGGCGGCCCCTCGTTGATGGCACCTGCTTGTCCCCACACTATATGTTGTGATTGGTCTATGTGGTTGAGATGAGATTTGGAATCATATTCTGGATTTTATGAGTGGGATGTGTTGTGATTGGTGCATGTACAGATTATATATGTGACTTGTTTTGGATGATTCTAATGAATGTACAAGAGCTATGAATGATGAATGTATAGATTATGTAATGTATGTGAAAATTGGCTGATTATGTACTGGATGGTGAAATGGGCCGATTCTGTAATCCATGCTAAAATGGGATGCTGTCCAAATGGATTATTTTGTCTACATGATGAATGGGCTGTTAAATTTATAGGTCTGGTTCATGATTGGGCTTTTATGTTTATGGCCCACTAAATGTACAGGCTGCAAGATAGATTTTGGCCCATTAATTGACGTCAATTTTATTTCCATAATTGGGCTTGGCACATAATAAATGAGGCCCACAATTATATTTGGCCCAGTAATAGCCTGCTTAGTACATGGGCCTAGCTTGGCCTTAAGATATTTAATGATGACTATTTAATTGGTCGTCATTAACAATTATGATTAAAAAACAAGCAGTCGTCATTAAACAAGATTTAGCACGCATGATCTTTGACGACTGGTCTTTCGTCATGCAGTCGTCATAATACAACTGCTGTGACAAATATATCAGAATTTATGATGACAACAGGTCATCATAGATCCTAAACTTTCTTGTAGTGGAAGCATGTGTGCAGCAGCAAACGTCCCTTCAACATGAGCAGCAACAGCCGTCCCTTCAACATGAGCAACAGCAGCCGTCCCTTCCATGTGCAGCAGCAGTCGTCCCTTGCATATGAGCAGCAGCAGATTGATCATCCGACGATCATGGAGGCTGAGAACTGCAGCTTCTCCTATGGAGACTTCATGGAAGATATCATTGCAAAAAGGAACACTAGGTTTGAGGATGAATGCACCAGTCCTTCTCGCGGCAATGGAGAGGCAGCAACATCGTTGGCCATGGTACAAAGTGGTACTCCTGCACCACAGCCAACTCCACCTCCACCTCCACCACCCCTGCCACCACACCCACAAATAGTGGCTGCGCCGATATTTCCATTAACCTCATAGCAACAATTACCTACGCCACCACCATCTCCATCGCATCCACAAACTGCTACACCGCCACCGCACCCACAAACAGCGGCTACGCCGGTATTTCCATTGCCCTCACATCAACAATTACCTACGCCACCACCATCTCCATCGCATCCACAAACTGCTACACCGCCACCGCCACCGCCACCACAGCCATCATATCCACCTCCTCTACTATCGGAGCAAAAAAATGATTCCAAAGAAGTTAACATTTGAGAATGACACGGCTGCTCCTGGGGTATCTGCGATGTTTCGCAGTCTGGGTAATAATAAACAGAAGCCCACACAACAACCTCGTGCAATTAAGGGCGGCAAGGTGGTCGCATCAACTTCTCTAAATGCCAAGGCAGCAACTCCAAAACTTAATAGTGGCCACCGTAATATGGGTGCTATCGTACAGAGCCCTTACTTCATTCAAGAGCTCATGGTTCTAGACAGCCCCGAGTGCACGTACAATTATGTGCCAGGAAAGGAATTCTTACCTGATTTCACCCTACAGGGCAACAGTAGACTGTTGAACATGAGGGCCCTCCAAAATTGGTACTTGGAGGCTGTCAATCTTGGATTACCAGCAGTGCCAGCGAAATATCCAGCTAATATCATTTTTGGCAGTGGTACAGAGTCGCAGTCATAAGTTTTGAGGACTTGTTCCGCCAGAAGAGAATGGATGTAGCTCTTATTACCCTATGGGCCGTGTAAGTAGTCTTTCATTAAACTAATCCATTCATGATTTGCCATATGTGAGAGTGTGGTTTCCTTTTAACCAAAACCATGTGCTTTTGTGTTCATGCATGTAGCAAATAGTGGATGGATTCAGAGAATTTGCGTCCTAGGAACGCATTCCTGGACCCATATCTCATCTCCCAGGCAAGTCATGATGGTCCTCTCAAGTGGGACAAGAAGAACTCTGCATTCACTGGTGTTAAGGGTAAAGCACTGTTAGAAATTAGGAAAAGTGCGCACATAAGAGCAATGGCCGATGCTGCAGTATATATTGGGGAAAATCTCGTAGAACGTCAGTCCTTCAAATATGTATTGGCCCCCTACACTTGCAAGTAAGATCGACCAGTATCTTATTTCCTTACGTGTTTGCCCGCTGACACAATAATCATATGTAATGCAATTTGCTGATATTGTTATCTTTGTTTTTCTAAAGCAGTGTCACTTCATACTTGCATATATCGATGTGAAAGCAGCAAAAGTAGTAGTCTTGGACTCTTTGTTGGGAAGACACGAAAAAGACTACAAAACTTTCTTCAGCATTTTACAATTACCCACTGCTCGCTGGACATTTTCCTTTCTCTACGCCCGGTGTTCGCCGATCTCCATCGATGATCTGCTTCCTCTTCCTTCGCGCTACTAGCGTCGACAACCCCACTGTAAGGATGTTTGTGCTCTCTCTCTTGTTCGTTCTTGCATTCTTTCTGTTACTAAGACTAGATGGCGTGATGTTGTCTCAGATCGTATTGCTAGTATGTAATCACATATCTGTAATATATGCCGTTGGTCTTTTTCTTTTTGTCGGAATTAATTTGTGCATCGCCAAATTATTGTTATTTCCAGCAATCCAAAAACCTGATAGGCCCTTAGCGATGACTAAGGGATACTCTGATGCGATGAAACTGGAGAAGTTCACTGATGTGAATTTTAAGAGATGGCAGACGAGGGCCCAGTTGTGGCTCACGGCTATGGGCGTATTTTGGGTCGTTAGTAACCCTCCCGCACTACCTCTCGGATCTGAGAAAGAGGTGCAGGAGTTTACTGCGGCTACGATGATTTTCATCAGATCCGTGCTTAGCGTTCTCTCTGACCAGCTGTGTGATGTTTATATGAACATCAAAAGTGCTGCTGAACTGTGGGAGGCACTCGTACACAAGTTCGGTGCTGCAAATGCTGGACACGAGCTGTACGTGATGAAGAAGTACCACGACTTCAAAATGGTTGAAAACCATTCGGTCATGGAATAGGCTCATGAGTTCCAACTTATTGTGAGGAAACTTGAACAACTCGGTCATGCTTTTCCTGATAAGTTTGTGGCCTGTGGCATCATTGCCAAGTTGCCTCCGTCTTACAGGAACTTTGCCACAGCTCTGAAACATAAAAGACAGAAAATCTCCGTTGAAGATTTGTTGGCTGGTCTTGATGTTGAAGAGAAGGCTCGGGCAAAGGATGCTCCACCAAAAGCACCTGAAGGGCAGTTCAGCGTTAATGTGATGCAGCATGCTGACAAGAATAAGCATAAGCCTAATCAGACTACTCAGTTCAAGAAGAAGAAGATGAACATGGACGAAGTTGTATGCTTCATTTGCGGTGAGACTGGACACTTCGCCAAGAAGTGCAAGAATTGCAAAGGCAAGAAGAATCAGTAGGGGCAGAAATCTGTCAACGTGACTATTGGCGATCCTAACGGATCTAGGTACGGTAATTCATTACCTAGTGTATTTTCTATATGTTAATCTAATGATTGGTGGATAGATACAGGTGCCAATATTCATGTTTGTACTGATATCTACATGTTTTCATCTTACCAGGACACCTGAGGTTCAACTATCATGATGAGGAACGGGCCGTATGTCTCTGTTCTTAGTGTTGGTTCGATCGATCTGAAGTTTAATTCGGGAAAGATCGTGTGGCTCAAGAACGTGCAGCATGCCCCCTCAATAAAGAAGAACCTTGTTAGTGGATCCCTCCTATATCGAGATGGGTTCAAGCTGGTGTTCAAGTCTAACAAAGTAGTCATTTCGAGATATGGCTAATTCATTGGCAAGGGCTATGATAGCGGAGGCTTGTTCCGCTTTTCACTCTCCGCTTTCTGTAATAAAGTTGTGAACCATGTGTGTAATTCAAACAATTCGGTGGCTGATATATGGCATTCACGTTTGTGTCATATTAATTTGGTTGTATGTCGCGTCTATCCAGTATGAGTTTAGTTCCGAATTTTTCCACTGTCAAAGGCTCTAAGTGTCAAGCTTGTGTGCAAGCGAAGCAACCTCGTAAGCCACGTAAGGTTGTAGACAAGAGGTGCACGACATTATTAGAGCTCATACATTCTGATATTTGTAAAATGAATGGTGTGTTGACAAAAGGAGGAAAAATATATTTCATGACTCTAATTGATGATGCTACTAAGTATTGTTATGTGTTTCTTCTAAAAACTAAAGATGAGGCGTTAGAATGTTTTAAGACTTATAAAGCTGAGGTAGAGAATCAATTGGAAAAGAAAATCAAACGTGTTAGGTCTGATCGCATTGGGGAGTATTTCTCCAATGAATTTGATCTTTTCTGTGTGGAGAATGGAATAATTCATGAATGGACACCTCCATATTCGCCTCAATCTAATGGGGTTGCCGAAAGAAAGAACCGGACGTTAATGGACTTGGTGAATGCCATGTTAGGAACATCCGGTATGGCTAAGGCATGGTGGGGGGAGGCTGTTTTGACAGCTTGTCACGTTCTTAATAGAGCTCCTACTAAAAATAGTGATGTGACTCCGTACGAAGAATGGAAAGGCAGGAAACCATCTCTCCACTACTTGCACACATGGGGCTGTTTGGCCATGGTTAGTATCCCAATTAATAAGAAGCGCAAGCTCGGACCAGAGACAGTTGATTGTATCCTTTTGGGATACGCGCACCATAGCACAGGGTATAAGTTCTTGGTGATAAAATTAGAAATGCCTGACATTTTAGTTGATTCACTTTTGGAGTCACGGGATGTTACATTCTTTGAAAATATATTCCCGATGAAAGATATTTACTCTTTGCCCAGTTTATCAAATGAATTTGTTCCTGAACCAATGCCCATTGTTGAACCAATTATAACTCCACATGGACGAACAGGACGACAGTGTTGTAGCTCCTAGACGGAGTAAGAGACAAAGGGTTGCAAAATCCTTTGGTGAAGACTTCACTGTGTATCTCGTGGATGATACTCCCACTACCATTGCAGAAGCATATGCATCACCCAATGCAGAATATTTGAAAGATGCCATCCGAAGTGAAATGGACTCAATTACTGTAAATGGTACATGGGAAGTAATAGATAAACCTATGGGTTACAAACCGATTGGCTATAAATGGGTATTTAAGAAGAAGCTTAGGCCTGATGGTACTATTGAAAAGTAGAAGGCCAGGCTTGTTGATAAAGGTTATACACAAAAGGAAGGCGAGGATTATTTTGATATCTACTCACAGGTTGCCAGATTAACTACAATCCGAGTGCTATTATCCTTGGCTGCTACCCATGGTCTTCTCGTTCACCAGATGGACGTGAAGACGGCTTTCCTTAATGGAAAGCTAGAGGAAGAAATTTATATGGATCAGCCTGATGGATTTATAGCACAAGGACAAGAGGGCAAGGTGTGCAGGTTACTCAAATCCTTGTACGGCTTAAAGCAGGCACCCAAGTAGTGGCATGAGAAGTTTGATAAGACTTTGACCTTTGCTGGGTTTGCAGTAAATGAAGCCGACACTTGCGTGTACTACCGCTATGGTGGGGCAAAGGAGTAATCCTGTGCTTTTATATTGATGACATACTGATTTTTGGGACAAGTATCGATGAGATTAATGATGTTAAGTCATTCTTATCCCAAAATTTTGACATGAAAGATTTGGGGGAAGCAGATGTGATTCTCAATATTAAACTTAACAAGAGTGAGAATGAGATTACTCTTTTGCAATTTCATTATGTGGAAAAGGTATTGAGCCATTTTGGCTATATGGATAGCAAACCTTGTCCAACACTTTATGATCCTAGCCTAATACTTCGAAAGAATAAGAAGCTAGGGAAGGATCATTTGAGATACTCCCAAATTATTGGCTCTTTAATGTACCTGGCTAGCACGACCCGCCCTGATATCTCATTTGCTATAAGCAAGTTGAGTAGATTTTCCTCTAATCAAGGAACTGATCATTGGCATGGTATTGATCGAGTAATGCGCTATCTAAAGGGTACTATGAGTTATGTAATTCACTATTTTGGGTACCCGGGGGTACTCGAAGGATATAGTGATTCAAATTGGATTACAGAAGTTGATGAGCTTAAGGCCACCAATGGATACATATTCACTTTGGGTGATGGCGCTGTCTCTTGGAGGTCTTGTAAGCAGGCAATACTTACAAAGTCTACAATGCAGGCAGAGCTCACAGCCCTGGATACCGCTTCTACTGAAGCTGATTGATTACATGAACTGTTGATGGACTTACCAGTGGTTGAGAAACCAATTCCTGCTATTCTCATTAATTGTGATAATCAAACAGTGATCACAAAGATGAAGAGTAGTCAGAATAATGCGAAGTCCAGCAAACATGTAAAGCGTAGATTGAAGTCTGTCAGGAAATTGAGGAGCTCCGGAGTAATAGCTATGGATTATATGCAGACAGCTAAGAACTCGATAGATCCCTTTACTAAGGGACTATCACGTACTGTGATTGACAATGCATCGAAGGAGATGGGATTGAGACCCCAAGTGAGTTAACCTCAGTAGTAATCCAGCCTATGTGATCGGAGATCCCGTGAATTAGGATATGGGAAGAACAAGCTATTGGTTAACGGGAGAGTACATTTCTATTTTAACCCATTCCGATAGAGATGCAGTACTCTCATTTCTGTAAGGCAGGTTGACTTTGTCTTAATGTGTTCTGAGGCTTTATAGTGAGATACTGTCCTACTGAGTATCCCTGTAAGAACACACCTATGTGAGCCCAACTGTTAGTCGCAGTTTATAAGAATTGGGAATTCTTTAAGAAGCTCATAAAGTGAGATAGGAGTATGATTTATACGCTCCACTCGCGGGGTTGGCTATGGTAGCCTAGTATCAGTCAAGACTTCAAGAGAAGTCTATTCACACCAAACTGCCAATTCAAGGTCTAGTCCATTGTGCAGTTGTGGGTGGGTCTATCTTGTTGTTCTAGGTGGATGTTCAACCTTAACCGGTCTCCATTGAATAGCTAGTATATTAACAGTACTGTGGTACAGGGAGTATGACTCGCGTGCCCTTGGGATATGGTGGGGGATTGTTAGAAGTTTTGGGCTAAGGCCCAAATATCTTCATAGAAATCTTAAAGGCCCACTCACACATGCATGCTTATGTGATATGGTGGGGACTTTAGTCCCACCTTACTAGTCTAGAAGGAGTGAAGCCAACTTAAAAGTGTAGGATATCTCTAACTAGTTGAACATATATGAGAGAGGAAAAGGAAAGAGACACACGCGAGCCTGGAGGGACGGGGCTAATGAGCGCGCACGCACGACATGCGCGTGAATGGTCCGCTGATTTCTTGGTCCAACCCTTGCGGGTGCGCGGCTTCCTTTTGCCACTCAGAATTTTTTGCATGCATAGAGAAAATTGCGCTGGTCTGTTTTGGCAATCAATTATTCTCGTATTGTGGTAATTACACAAACGGTAAGTTAATTATCATAATGACTGTGATTGAGCGGCTAATTGGTTTCCTTAACTGCGACGCGTGCGTGTGTATAAATAAAGGGCAAGACGTCGTCCTCAGAATAGAAAATTCATCTCTTCCCATTGCACAATGTTGTGCTGCCGCCGTCTTCCCCATCCCGCCGTCGACGTGCCATCGACGCTGGGAGAGCAGGCTCCAAAGCCGACGTCCTCTCGTGTCCCTGCACGGGGTAGGAAGCGTATCAGGTTTTTGGGAAGCGCCGCCGCGACTGCTCGCTGGACGTCTTCTTTTCTCTACGCCCGGTGTTCGCCGATCTCCATCGATGATCTGCTTCCTCTTCCTTCACGCTACTAGCGTCGACAACCCCACTGTAAGGATGTCTGCGCTCTCTCTCTTGTTCGTTCTTGCATTATTTCTGTTACTAGGACTAGATGGCGTGATGTTGTCTCAGATCGTATTGCTAGTATGTAATCACATATCTGTAATATATGCTGTTGGTCTTTTTCTTTTTGTCGGAATTAATTTGTGCACCGCTAAATTACTATTATTTCCAACAAGGTCACCACAATCCGGCTGAAGCGCTCGCCATGCCACAACGCTCGCTAGCGCTTGCTCCTGCGTCTGTCCGCAATACTTGCCACGCCGCACATGCTCTCCTGTAGAAATGCGTTTAGAACCACCTGTGCTGAGCTTTTGTGTATTAGTATGGTGATCCAAAGTTCCTCTGTGAAACAGTAGAATGTCATTCAATAGTGTTTTTGTTACGAAGATATGAAAAATAGTGAGCAGTGATCGCAAGCCAATTTAAGCAGGGAAACTGCCTTCGACCAGAAGCATGTCATACTGCTATAATTCCTGACATGTTAATATTGTGTCAACGTCACAAGTCCTTGCCATAGTGGTTTGAAAGTGTGTACACCATCATCTGAAACCAAGACGAATGCATCCTGAGTACTTTCTTTACTGGTGCGTAATATAAGGCAAAGATGTCTTTATCAAGAAAACAAAGGGATGTCCACGTTGTATCTTGCCTGTGGTCCTTCCCAAGTATTGCATCACCCTAGATTTGACTTTAATTTGCACACAAAACGTTCACTACTGCAAAATTTATTCCTCTTAGCGATTATACTAATTAAGTGACACATGGCAACAGGAACACACTCATGTTGCTTTTAAGTCAAAAACGGCTCAGTTTTACGCAAAGTTTAGTCAAAAGGTGTGGTTTTGATAAGTCATTGAACCAATATCCAATTCATGCGACTTGGATGCACCATTCTACTTTTCTCCTTTTACATAATGCATATGCTGCTATGTCATACTTACATATGCAACGAAGTGGAGACTCTAAGCAGGGTTTTCATTTTCTTATTAGAGTTTCTTGGCCACCCTAAAATTTCCAAAATACTAAAATCGATAAAAAGTTTGCCAATTTTTTAGAGACTTCAACATAAATATGATTTTCTAAAATTTTTGGATCTAAACAAATATTAGCATGCATGATTACCGACTATATTAGAAGAATATGTAGCATAAAATTAGAAAGTATGAGCCAATAGATGCTAGATCAGTTGGTCTAGCACTCCAGCGGCACTTTCCAGGTCCTAGGTTCGACTCTCTGTGGGAGCAAATTTAAACAGACCTGAATAAAAAAAACTAAAAAAATAGGTTGGAGTTTCCCTGACTAAACTTTTCACACTATTGGGCATGTCTATACCTTTTTCCTTGTCAAAGTCTTTGGCAACGATATCATCCATACTTGCAGTATTATTTTACCCTCAAGAAATTGCTATACATAGGCTGTCCATGACGTCCATGGTATTCAATCAAAGCCCATCTATATGAGCATTCCTTTACATAAATTAGGAGTACAAAGTTTGCTAGATGTATTTCTTATCCTGAATCCACCGCTGCTGGTCGGCGGTCACCATTTACTCCCTCCATACCTATAACGAAAGTCATTTATGACAAGAACACGGTCTCTAAATGACTTCATATTTCTGTAAAAAAAATATTTATTAAAGAAATGAAATATCCATATTTGGAAAAGTTGAATCGTAAAAATTAATCAATAATAGCCATATAACATATTATGATTAATAAGAAAAAAATACCATACATGTTAGTTATGACTCTACCATTAAGAACGCTAATTTGAAAAAAATCAAAAACTTAGAATCTAAATTATATATTACTAAAATGTTAATAATCTTATAATATTGTTATTCACATGGTTCAAACAAAGTAAGGAAAAAAAATCCCCAACCAAGGAATCAAATTTATTTAAATATCATCATTTTCTATTGCTAAAGTATCACAAAGTTAGCCTATACGAAAGAATCTGAACCGTGCGGGAGTACGGATTGATGGACTAGTCTTTTATAATGGTACACACAGGTAAAAGCCTTCAAAACAAACGCTACTACTCTAGCCACAACTTTTGGTGCTTGATATGGGCGGGTGGGCGTACGGGCCACCGAGCCAGCCATCAGCGATGCGGCGGTTCGCCGCCTCAGTGAGGTGCACGCCGTCCCAGTCTACGTACGCCGACGGGTCCTGGCAGGCCCTCACGCCCGGCATGCCGCACAGCGCGGTGAGGTCGAAGTTGTACCGGCCGCCGGTGCCGCAGCAAGCTCTCAGAGCGCCGCCGTCGGTGCCGTTGGAGCCAAGGCGACTGGGAGACGTCGCGAAGTCGATGATGGGCGCCTAGAAATCGGCGTAGGTGAGCCTCACGCCGGGGTGCCCCGCGCGCAGCCGCGTCAGTGCCCGGCGGAGCTGCCGGTTGTGCTTCTTGGAGAGAAGGTTCAGGCCCCTGAGGCACCCCGTGCGTGGCTCCAGCTCTCCCCCCGTCTGGTTCGCGAAGAGCACCAGGTTCGCCGCCGCGCACCCCATCGGCGGGATCCCCGACACCACCACCGTCTTGCCGCCGTCGTTCATCAGTTTCTGCGGAAAGTGTGTGCGAAGTGGAAATGTGGAACACAACACAATCGTGTGTGTATATACATATAGGGAAATTATTTTTACTCTCAGGGAGTAGTTACTCCTATGATTATATCTTTAGATTTAGGGCATATATGACTGAATGAAGTGTATGTACATGAAGTATATGATCGTACTAGATCATTTATGTTAATATATTTATCAAGTATGCATGCATACATCAAGCATGTGGTTATAGTTATTTTATATACTATAATAAATAGTATTTTCGTAATATATTAAAAAGTATGGGTTCCTATGAAATCTTTTCGCGTAGGAGGATTTGGAGCACCTTAATATGAGTATGTAAATATACTCAAAGTGATAAACAAGTATGAACACATACGCAAGGTGTTTTTTAAAGATATGAGTCACTACTCACGGGAGCATAGAAAATGCACAGACCCTACTAGCAAGGTGTATTTGCTATAACAAATGCACAGACCCTGGCAGCCCACCTCTCACCTCACCCATCCGTCCCACATGGAGAGAATTTTTTTTGTTTCGAATCGAAAAAATATAATATCTTCTAAATCGTAACCCCTATTTCAGATCCGTTTGCATCAGGTTTTTGAAAAAAATGTGTTTAACAAAACGACATTCAAGATGACTATATTTGATGAACTTTTTTAAGTATATAATTGCAATTTTAATGTACTATGAGCTGCCATCATAATACAACGCAATTGCAACTTGGCTGTAGCGTAGTTAACGCTTGTTATAACCATTTGAAACGTAATTTTTACCCAATTTGCTATTACATGCAAGTAGTTACAACCTAGTTGCAAGCCTAACTAGTGAAGAGCGTGCATTTTATATACCAAATGTGTGTATTCTCTACCAATTGCAACCGTGAGACTAGGCCAATCACAACTATAATATCATACTAATTGCAACTTGACGGAAGTAATTGCAACAGATATGATATAGTGCAACTGGACCTGATGTAGTTGCAACCTGACGCGATCCAATTACAACTAGATTTGAGCCAGTTGCAACTAGGCAAGAACCAGTTGTAAACCTGATGCGATCCAATTATAACTAGAGTCAGGCCAGTTGCAACTAGGCTAGAACTAGTTGCAATCTGACGCGATCCAATTATAACTAAAGTCAGGCCAGTTGCAACTGGACAAGAACCAGTTGCAACCTGACGCGATCCAATTACAACTAGAGTTGGACCAGTTGCAACTGGACAAGAACCAGTTGCAATCAGGGTGGGTGCATTCAATATAGAGAATGCACCCAGGTGTAGTATAGACACTAGTACAGATTCAAATATCGCTGCCGGCCCATCACTGCCGGTTTGTTTTGAACCAACAATAATGGGCCAGTTCAAACCCCAAATGATTGGGCCAGGGGCCAACCGGCAGTGAAACTAGGTATCATTGCCGGTTCGTGGCTGGAACCGGCAGTGATGTTACTCCGCAGTATCACTGCCGGTTCCAGCCACGAATCGGCAGTGACGCTATGTATCACTGCCGGTTCGTGGCTGAAACTGCTAGTGATACTGCTGCAGTATATAAGCTCGAGCTCGAGCGCCATCCCTCCTCCTCTGTCCCAACAGAACAGAACAGTGCGCGGCTACTCTTTTCCTCCATTGTTGAGATTGCTCTTCCCCACGATCTCCATTTTTGCGGCTGCTCTTCACCGAATTGCTCAAGGAAACTCTTGGAAGCTCAAGCATGGTGAAGATCTTCTAGCTTATGGTTAGTAACAAGCACACTCCTTTGGATTTGTAGATTTACATTGCTTTTGTGTTTGGAGATTAATTCTTATTGTAATTGTTTACTTTCTCTATTTTAGAGAGCACATTTAAATTGGATCTTGAGGAAGGCATCAAGGTTGTGGTAAATCCACTATTCAAAAGGTTAGTTAAAACCATTGCCACCTTTAATTTTAATAGGAGCTATATTATTGTTCATAATCAAGAAGATGGTTGCATTTTATAATTTGTTCCTTTATTTTTATGTGGCATATTGTAGAATAATTATTTTTGCCAATTGTAATTTATGTGGCAACCATTGTTTGCAGCTATATTATTGTTTCTAGAATTTTTTGTGCAATTAATGTTGTTTATGATGGAGCCTCAATTTTTCTTACATTTTTTAATCCATTTTTGCACGGCATGTTGTAGAACAATTATTTTGTATGGGCTATCTATTTCAAATTTATAGCCTGGCCGTTTTAAATTTTTATAGGGCAAACAATTTCAATTTTTTTCAAAGAATACATTAAAGTTCTGTGCTTCAAATAATATTGTTGCGAAAGGCTTATTATAATTTTCCTATGTTTTCTCTGCCCTGCCCATTTTTCCTCTGCAGGCATGGATCGAAGGTGGATGTACGATCTGTCATGTACAGACCGACGGTACTTGACGGGCATCGACGATTTCATCAAGTTTGCCAGAGCCAATGCTGGGGACTCGCAGCCTGTATTCTGCCCATGCAAAGATTGCAAGAATACGAGAAAATGAGACAACGTGGAGCATATACGATTGCACTTGATTACCTGGGTTCATGAGAGACAACATGATTTGGACTTTGCATGGGGAGGTTGGTCAAAATGGTGGACAAGAAAATAATGATGATGTTCCCATACCTAGCATATCCCTAAACGAGTTTCTGCCTAATGATGATTACATAGAACCTGTGCCTACCAATAACAATGTGTTTAGCAATACGTTAGCTGACGACACAGAGGAAAATGATAGCATTTCTCAGCTCCTGCATGATGTGCAGGGAGGATTCCTTAGTGCTACACAGTTGAAAAAACTGGAGATCATGAGGAAGGATGCAAAAACATCACTGTATCCGATATGTCCAATAAGCAAACTGGAAGCCAACATCATACTTTTAGAGTTCAAATCAACGAATGAATTGAGTGATAAAGGCTTTGATAACTTGCTAGGTATAATACAGAAACTGCTCCCAAAGGGTAACGAGTTACCAGAAAATACTTATCTGGCCAAGCAAATGATTTGCCCAATCGGCCTTGAGGTTGAGAAAATCCACGCTTCTTCCAACGATTGCAAATTGTACCGTGGAGAAAAATACAAAGACTTGGATACGTGTCCCATGTGTAAAGCTCCCCGATACAAGCAAGGGCCGTCAAATGAGGGTAGCAAGACCAGAGGAGGGCCCGTAAAGGTCGTATGGTATTTTCCTATAGCTCCACGAGTGCATAGGTTGTTTGCAAATGCAAAGTCAGCGAAGCTGTTGCGCTGGCACGGCGAAGAGCGGAAGAAAGATACAATGTTGAGGCACCCCGCCCATGGGTCGGACTGGACGACTATCAACACTATGTTCTATAAGAACATCGGTGGAGAGATAAGGCATCTTTGGTTAGGTTTGAGCATGGATGAGATGAATCCGTTTGACCAGGTTAGAAGCAATCATAGCACTTGACCAGTGAAGCTATGTATATACAACCTTCTACCATGGCTTTATATGAAACGGTCATACATCCAGATGCCACTACTAATCCAAGGCCCAAAATAACTTGACAATGATATCAATGTGCTTCTAGAACCAGTGATCGATGAACTACTACAGATGTGGGAGACGGGTGTGAAGGATGTTTGGGATGAGTACAAAAAAAGAACATGTCACGATAAAGGCTATACTCATCGCTACAATCACTGACCTGCCAGGCCAAGGTTGCTTATCTGGAGAGAAGACAAAAGGATACACTAGGTGTGTCGAGTGCTTGGACGAGATGGATGCTATACATCGTCCAGAAAACAAGAAGATGGTCTATATGGGACACCATAGGTTCCTACGAAAGGATCACCCTTACCGCAGGAATAGAAAAGATTTCAATGGGACTATTGAGAAGCGTGGACCCCTAAAGTATCACGACGGCAAACAGATACTTAAACAAGTAAGCAAACTCATAGAGTATGGTGCAGTGGTAGGGAGAGGTACGCGCGAGAGAGAGGTCGCGGGTTCGAATCCCACCGGCCGCGTAGCGCGCGAATTCTCCGTCAGGCGGGCGCTGGCCAGTGGGTCTTTTCCCAGATTTAATTTTTTTTGTTTTGCTATTTTTAAAACGCGATTTTCGGAAAAGGATTTGTACAGGTGTTATACTGGCGGTTCATAAAGAACCGCCTGCAGAAATGGGGTATTTCTACTGGCTCTAAGCACAGGTGGTTCGAAAAAACGCCTGTAGAAATGCGTTTAGAACCACCTGTGCTGAGCTTTTGTGTATTAGTATGGTGATCCAAAGTTCCTCTGTGAAACAGTAGAATGTCATTCAATAGTGTTTTTGTTACGAAGATATGAAAAATAGTGAGCAGTGATCGCAAGCCAATTTAAGCAGGGAAACTGCCTTCGACCAGAAGCATGTCATACTGCTATAATTCCTGACATGTTAATATTGTGTCAACGTCACAAGTCCTTGCCATAGTGGTTTGAAAGTGTGTACACCATCATCTGAAACCAAGACGAATGCATCCTGAGTACTTTCTTTACTGGTGCGTAATATAAGGCAAAGATGTCTTTATCAAGAAAACAAAGGGATGTCCACGTTGTATCTTGCCTGTGGTCCTTCCCAAGTATTGCATCACCCTAGATTTGACTTTAATTTGCACACAAAACGTTCACTACTGCAAAATTTATTCCTCTTAGCGATTATACTAATTAAGTGACACATGGCAACAGGAACACACTCATGTTGCTTTTAAGTCAAAAACGGCTCAGTTTTACGCAAAGTTTAGTCAAAAGGTGTGGTTTTGATAAGTCATTGAACCAATATCCAATTCATGCGACTTGGATGCACCATTCTACTTTTCTCCTTTTACATAATGCATATGCTGCTATGTCATACTTACATATGCAACGAAGTGGAGACTCTAAGCAGGGTTTTCATTTTCTTATTAGAGTTTCTTGGCCACCCTAAAATTTCCAAAATACTAAAATCGATAAAAAGTTTGCCAATTTTTTAGAGACTTCAACATAAATATGATTTTCTAAAATTTTTGGATCTAAACAAATATTAGCATGCATGATTACCGACTATATTAGAAGAATATGTAGCATAAAATTAGAAAGTATGAGCCAATAGATGCTAGATCAGTTGGTCTAGCACTCCAGCGGCACTTTCCAGGTCCTAGGTTCGACTCTCTGTGGGAGCAAATTTAAACAGACCTGAATAAAAAAAACTAAAAAAATAGGTTGGAGTTTCCCTGACTAAACTTTTCACACTATTGGGCATGTCTATACCTTTTTCCT
Source organism: Eremochloa ophiuroides (assembly GCA_038502445.1). NCBI lineage: Eukaryota > Viridiplantae > Streptophyta > Magnoliopsida > Poales > Poaceae > Eremochloa > Eremochloa ophiuroides. The sequence continues at coordinate 3,367,295 of JAHLJS010000001.1, read as the reverse complement.
TGTCAAAGTCTTTGGCAACGATATCATCCATACTTGCAGTATGATTTTACCCTCAAGAAATTGCTATACATAGGCTGTCCATGACGTCCATGGTATTCAATCAAAGCCCATCTATATGAGCATTCCTTTACATAAATTAGGAGTACAAAGTTTGCTAGATGTATTTCTTATCCTGAATCCACCGCTGCTGGTCGGCGGTCACCATTTACTCCCTCCATACCTATAACGAAAGTCATTTATGACAAGAACACGGTCTCTAAATCATGACTTTGACTTCATATTTCTGTAAAAAAAATATTTATTAAAGAAATGAAATATCCATATTAGGAAAAGTTGAATCATAAAAATTAATCAATAATAGCCATATAACATATTATGATTAATAAGAAAAAAATACCATACATGTTAGTTATGACTCTACCATTAAGAACGCTAATTTGAAAAAAATCAAAAACTTAGAATCTAAATTATATATTACTAAAATGTTAATAATCTTATAATATTGTTATTCACATGGTTCAAACAAAGTAAGGAAAAAAATCCCCAACCAAGGAATCAAATTTATTTAAATATCATCATTTTCTATTGCTAAAGTATCACAAAGTTAGCCTATACGAAAGAATCTGAACCGTGCGGGAGTACGGATTGATGGACTAGTCTTTTATAATGGTACACACAGGTAAAAGCCTTCAAAACAAACGCTACTACTCTAGCCACAACTTTTGGTGCTTGATATGGGCGGGTGGGCGTACGGGCCACCGAGCCAGCCATCAGCGATGCGGCGGTTCGCCGCCTCAGTGAGGTGCACGCCGTCCCAGTCTACGTACGCCGACGGGTCCTGGCAGGCCCTCACGCCCGGCATGCCGCACAGCGCGGTGAGGTCGAAGTTGTACCGGCCGCCGGTGCCGCAGCAAGCTCTCAGAGCGCCGCCGTCGGTGCCGTTGGAGCCAAGGCGACTGGGAGACGTCGCGAAGTCGATGATGGGCGCGTAGAAATCGGCGTAGGTGAGCCTCACGCCGGGGTGCCCCGCGCGCAGCCGCGTCAGCGCCCGGCGGAGCTGCCGGTTGTGCTTCTTGGAGAGAAGGTTCAGGCCCCTGAGGCACCCCGTGCGTGGCTCCAGCTCTCCCCCCGTCTGGTTCGCGAAGAGCACCAGGTTCGCCGCCGCGCACCCCATCGGCGGGATCCCCGACACCACCACCGTCTTGCCGCCGTCGTTCATCAGTTTCTGCGGAAAGTGTGTGCGAAGTGGAAATGTGGAACACAACACAATCGTGTGTGTATATACATATAGGGAAATTATTTTTACTCTCAGGGAGTAATTACTCCTATGATTATATCTTTAGATTTAGGGCATATATGACTGAATGAAGTGTATGTACATGAAGTATATGATCGTACTAGATCATTTATGTTAATATATTTATCAAGTATGCATGCATACATCAAGCATGTGGTTATAGTTATTTTATATACTATAATAAATAGTATTTTCGTAATATATTAAAAAGTATGGGTTCCTATGAAATCTTTTCGCATAGGAGGATTTGGAGCACCTTAATATGAGTATGTAAATATACTCAAAGTGATAAACAAGTATGAACACATACGCAAGGTGTTTTTTAAAGATATGAGTCACTACTCACGGGAGCATAGAAAATGCACAGACCCTACTAGCAAGGTGTATTTGCTATAACAAATGCACAGACCCTGGCAGCCCACCTCTCGCCTCACCCATCCGTCCCACATGTAGAGAATTTTTTTGTTTCGAATCGAAAAAATATAATATCTTCTAAATCGTAACCCCTATTTCAGATCCGTTTGCATCAGGTTGTTGAAAAAAATGTGTTTAACAAAACGACATTCAAGATGACTATATTTGATGAACTTTTTTAAGTATATAATTGCAATTTTAATGTACTATGAGCTGCCATCATAATACAACGCAATTGCAACTTGGCTGTAGCGTAGTTAACGCTTGTTATAACCATTTAAAACGTAATTTTTACCCAATTTGCTATTACATGCAAGTAGTTACAACCTAGTTGCAAGCCTAACTAGTGAAGAGCGTGCATTTTATATACCAAATGTGTGTATTCTCTACCAATTGCAACCGTGAGACTAGGCCAATCACAACTATAATATCATACTAATTGCAACTTGACGGAAGTAATTGCAACAGATATGATATAGTGCAACTGGACCTGATGTAGTTGCAACCTGACGCGATCCAATTACAACTAGATTTGAGCCAGTTGCAACTAGGCAAGAACCAGTTGTAAACCTGATGCGATCCAATTATAACTAGAGTCAGGCCAGTTGCAACTAGGCTAGAACTAGTTGCAATCTGACGCGATCCAATTATAACTAAAGTCAGGCCAGTTACAACTGGACAAGAACCAGTTGCAACCTGACGCGATCCAATTACAACTAGAGTTGGACCAGTTGCAACTGGACAAGAACCAGTTGCAATCAGGGTGGGTGCATTCAATATAGAGAATGCACCCAGGTGTAGTATAGACACTAGTACAGATTCAAATATCGCTGCCGGCCCATCACTGCCGGTTTGTTTTGAACCAACAATAATGGGCCAGTTCAAACCCCAAATGATTGGGCCAGGGGCCAACCGGCAGTGAAACTAGGTATCACTGCCGGTTCGTGGCTGAAACTGCTAGTGATACTGCTGCAGTATATAAGCTCGAGCTCGAGCGCCATCCCTCCTCCTCTGTCCCAACAGAACAGAACAGTGCGCGGCTACTCTTTTCCTCCATTGTTGCGGTTGCTCTTCCCCACGATCTCCATTTTTGCGGCTGCTCTTCACCGAATTGCTCAAGGAAACTCTTGGAAGCTCAAGCATGGTGAAGATCTTCTAGCTTATGGTTAGTAACAAGCACACTCCTTTGGATTTGTAGATTTACATTGCTTTTGTGTTTGGAGATTAATTCTTATTGTAATTGTTTACTTTCTCTATTTTAGAGAGCACATTTAAATTGGATTTTGAGGAAGGCATCAAGGTTGTGGTAAATCCACTATTCAAAAGGTTAGTTAAAACCATTGCCACCTTTAATTTTAATAGGAGCTATATTATTGTTCATAATCAAGAAGATGGTTGCATTTTATAATTTGTTCCTTTATTTTTATGTGGCATATTGTAGAATAATTATTTTTGCCAATTGTAATTTATGTGGCAACCATTGTTTGCAGCTATATTATTGTTTCTAGAATTTTTTGTGCAATTAATGTTGTTTATGATGGAGCCTCAATTTTTCTTACATTTTTTAATCCATTTTTGCACGGCATGTTGTAGAACAATTATTTTGTATGGGCTATCTATTTCAAATTTATAGCCTGGCCGTTTTAAATTTTTATAGGGCAAACAATTTCAATTTTTTTCAAAGAATACATTAAAGTTCTGTGCTTCAAATAATATTGTTGCGAAAGGCTTATTATAATTTTCCTATGTTTTCTCTGCCCTGCCCATTTTTCCTCTGCAGGCATGGATCGAAGGTGGATGTACGATCTGTCATGTACAGACCGACGGTACTTGACGGGCATCGACGATTTCATCAAGTTTGCCAGAGCCAATGCTGGGGACTCGCAGCCTGTATTCTGCCCATGCAAAGATTGCAAGAATACGAGAAAATGAGACAACGTGGAGCATATACGATTGCACTTGATTACCTGGGTTCATGAGAGACTACATGATTTGGACTTTGCATGGGGAGGTTGGTCAAAATGGTGGACAAGAAAATAATGATGATGTTCCCATACCTAGCATATCCCTAAACGAGTTTCTGCCTAATGATGATTACATAGAACCTGTGCCTACCAATAACAATGTGTTTAGCAATACGTTAGCTGACGACACAGAGGAAAATGATAGCATTTCTCAGCTCCTGCATGATGTGCAGGGCGGATTCCTTAGTGCTACACAGTTGAAAAAACTGGAGATCATGAGGAAGGATGCAAAAACATCACTGTATCCGATATGTCCAATAAGCAAACTGGAAGCCAACATCATACTTTTAGAGTTCAAATCAACGAATGAATTGAGTGATAAAGGCTTTGATAACTTGCTAGGTATAATACAGAAACTGCTCCCAAAGGGTAACGAGTTACCAGAAAATACTTATCTGGCCAAGCAAATGATTTGCCCAATCGGCCTTGAGGTTGAGAAAATCCACGCTTCTTCCAACGATTGCAAATTGTACCGTGGAGAAAAATACAAAGACTTGGATACGTGTCCCATGTGTAAAGCTCCCCGATACAAGCAAGGGCCGTCAAATGAGGGTAGCAAGACCAGAGGAGGGCCCGTAAAGGTCGTATGGTATTTTCCTATAGCTCCACGAGTGCATAGGTTGTTTGCAAATGCAAAGTCAGCGAAGCTGTTGCGCTGGCACGGCGAAGAGCGGAAGAAAGATACAATGTTGAGGCACCCCGCCCATGGGTCGGACTGGACGACTATCAACACTATGTTCTATAAGAACATCGGTGGAGAGATAAGGCATCTTTGGTTAGGTTTGAGCATGGATGAGATGAATCCGTTTGACCAGGTTAGAAGCAATCATAGCACTTGACCAGTGAAGCTATGTATATACAACCTTCTACCATGGCTTTATATGAAACGGTCATACATCCAGATGCCACTACTAATCCAAGGCCCAAAATAACTTGACAATGATATCAATGTGCTTCTAGAACCAGTGATCGATGAACTACTACAGATGTGGGAGACGGGTGTGAAGGATGTTTGGGATGAGTACAAAAAAGAACATGTCACGATAAAGGCTATACTCATCGCTACAATCACTGACCTGCCAGGCCAAGGTTGCTTATCTGGAGAGAAGACAAAAGGATACACTAGGTGTGTCGAGTGCTTGGACGAGATGGATGCTATACATCGTCCAGAAAACAAGAAGATGGTCTATATGGGACACCATAGGTTCCTACGAAAGGATCACCCTTACCGCAGGAATAGAAAAGATTTCAATGGGACTATTGAGAAGCGTGGACCCCTAAAGTATCACGACGGCAAACAGATACTTAAACAAGTAAGCAAACTCATAGAGTATGGTGCAGTGGTAGGGAGAGGTACGCGCGAGAGAGAGGTCGCGGGTTCGAATCCCACCGGCCGCGTAGCGCGCGAATTCTCCGTCAGGCGGGCGCTGGCCAGTGGGTCTTTTCCCAGATTTAATTTTTTTTGTTTTGCTATTTTTAAAACGCGATTTTCGGAAAAGGATTTGTACAGGTGTTATACTGGCGGTTCATAAAGAACCGCCTGCAGAAATGGGGTATTTCTACTGGCTCTAAGCACAGGTGGTTCGAAAAAACGCCTGTAGAAATGCGTTTAGAACCACCTGTGCTGAGCTTTTGTGTATTAGTATGGTGATCCAAAGTTCCTCTGTGAAACAGTAGAATGTCATTCAATAGTGTTTTTGTTACGAAGATATGAAAAATAGTGAGCAGTGATCGCAAGCCAATTTAAGCAGGGAAACTGCCTTCGACCAGAAGCATGTCATACTGCTATAATTCCTGACATGTTAATATTGTGTCAACGTCACAAGTCCTTGCCATAGTGGTTTGAAAGTGTGTACACCATCATCTGAAACCAAGACGAATGCATCCTGAGTACTTTCTTTACTGGTGCGTAATATAAGGCAAAGATGTCTTTATCAAGAAAACAAAGGGATGTCCACGTTGTATCTTGCCTGTGGTCCTTCCCAAGTATTGCATCACCCTAGATTTGACTTTAATTTGCACACAAAACGTTCACTACTGCAAAATTTATTCCTCTTAGCGATTATACTAATTAAGTGACACATGGCAACAGGAACACACTCATGTTGCTTTTAAGTCAAAAACGGCTCAGTTTTACGCAAAGTTTAGTCAAAAGGTGTGGTTTTGATAAGTCATTGAACCAATATCCAATTCATGCGACTTGGATGCACCATTCTACTTTTCTCCTTTTACATAATGCATATGCTGCTATGTCATACTTACATATGCAACGAAGTGGAGACTCTAAGCAGGGTTTTCATTTTCTTATTAGAGTTTCTTGGCCACCCTAAAATTTCCAAAATACTAAAATCGATAAAAAGTTTGCCAATTTTTTAGAGACTTCAACATAAATATGATTTTCTAAAATTTTTGGATCTAAACAAATATTAGCATGCATGATTACCGACTATATTAGAAGAATATGTAGCATAAAATTAGAAAGTATGAGCCAATAGATGCTAGATCAGTTGGTCTAGCACTCCAGCGGCACTTTCCAGGTCCTAGGTTCGACTCTCTGTGGGAGCAAATTTAAACAGACCTGAATAAAAAAAACTAAAAAAATAGGTTGGAGTTTCCCTGACTAAACTTTTCACACTATTGGGCATGTCTATACCTTTTTCCTTGTCAAAGTCTTTGGCAACGATATCATCCATACTTGCAGTATGATTTTACCCTCAAGAAATTGCTATACATAGGCTGTCCATGACGTCCATGGTATTCAATCAAAGCCCATCTATATGAGCATTCCTTTACATAAATTAGGAGTACAAAGTTTGCTAGATGTATTTCTTATCCTGAATCCACCGCTGCTGGTCGGCGGTCACCATTTACTCCCTCCATACCTATAACGAAAGTCATTTATGACAAGAACACGGTCTCTAAATCATGACTTTGACTTCATATTTCTGTAAAAAAAATATTTATTAAAGAAATGAAATATCCATATTAGGAAAAGTTGAATCATAAAAATTAATCAATAATAGCCATATAACATATTATGATTAATAAGAAAAAAATACCATACATGTTAGTTATGACTCTACCATTAAGAACGCTAATTTGAAAAAAATCAAAAACTTAGAATCTAAATTATATATTACTAAAATGTTAATAATCTTATAATATTGTTATTCACATGGTTCAAACAAAGTAAGGAAAAAAATCCCCAACCAAGGAATCAAATTTATTTAAATATCATCATTTTCTATTGCTAAAGTATCACAAAGTTAGCCTATACGAAAGAATCTGAACCGTGCGGGAGTACGGATTGATGGACTAGTCTTTTATAATGGTACACACAGGTAAAAGCCTTCAAAACAAACGCTACTACTCTAGCCACAACTTTTGGTGCTTGATATGGGCGGGTGGGCGTACGGGCCACCGAGCCAGCCATCAGCGATGCGGCGGTTCGCCGCCTCAGTGAGGTGCACGCCGTCCCAGTCTACGTACGCCGACGGGTCCTGGCAGGCCCTCACGCCCGGCATGCCGCACAGCGCGGTGAGGTCGAAGTTGTACCGGCCGCCGGTGCCGCAGCAAGCTCTCAGAGCGCCGCCGTCGGTGCCGTTGGAGCCAAGGCGACTGGGAGACGTCGCGAAGTCGATGATGGGCGCGTAGAAATCGGCGTAGGTGAGCCTCACGCCGGGGTGCCCCGCGCGCAGCCGCGTCAGCGCCCGGCGGAGCTGCCGGTTGTGCTTCTTGGAGAGAAGGTTCAGGCCCCTGAGGCACCCCGTGCGTGGCTCCAGCTCTCCCCCCGTCTGGTTCGCGAAGAGCACCAGGTTCGCCGCCGCGCACCCCATCGGCGGGATCCCCGACACCACCACCGTCTTGCCGCCGTCGTTCATCAGTTTCTGCGGAAAGTGTGTGCGAAGTGGAAATGTGGAACACAACACAATCGTGTGTGTATATACATATAGGGAAATTATTTTTACTCTCAGGGAGTAGTTACTCTTATGATTATATCTTTAGATTTAGGGCATATATGACTGAATGAAGTGTATGTACATGAAGTATATGATCGTACTAGATCATTTATGTTAATATATTTATCAAGTATGCATGCATACATCAAGCATGTGGTTATAGTTATTTTATATACTATAATAAATAGTATTTTCGTAATATATTAAAAAGTATGGGTTCCTATGAAATCTTTTCGCATAGGAGGATTTGGAGCACCTTAATATGAGTATGTAAATATACTCAAAGTGATAAACAAGTATGAACACATACGCAAGGTGTTTTTTAAAGATATGAGTCACTACTCACGGGAGCATAGAAAATGCACAGACCCTACTAGCAAGGTGTATTTGCTATAACAAATGCACAGACCCTGGCAGCCCACCTCTCGCCTCACCCATCCGTCCCACATGTAGAGAATTTTTTTTGTTTCGAATCGAAAAAATATAATATCTTCTAAATCGTAACCCCTATTTCAGATCCGTTTGCATCAGGTTGTTGAAAAAAATGTGTTTAACAAAACGACATTCAAGATGACTATATTTGATGAACTTTTTTAAGTATATAATTGCAATTTTAATGTACTATGAGCTGCCATCATAATACAACGCAATTGCAACTTGGCTGTAGCGTAGTTAACGCTTGTTATAACCATTTAAAACGTAATTTTTACCCAATTTGCTATTACATGCAAGTAGTTACAACCTAGTTGCAAGCCTAACTAGTGAAGAGCGTGCATTTTATATACCAAATGTGTGTATTCTCTACCAATTGCAACCGTGAGACTAGGCCAATCACAACTATAATATCATACTAATTGCAACTTGACGGAAGTAATTGCAACAGATATGATATAGTGCAACTGGACCTGATGTAGTTGCAACCTGACGCGATCCAATTACAACTAGATTTGAGCCAGTTGCAACTAGGCAAGAACCAGTTGTAAACCTGATGCGATCCAATTATAACTAGAGTCAGGCCAGTTGCAACTAGGCTAGAACTAGTTGCAATCTGACGCGATCCAATTATAACTAAAGTCAGGCCAGTTGCAACTGGACAAGAACCAGTTGCAACCTGACGCGATCCAATTACAACTAGAGTTGGACCAGTTGCAACTGGACAAGAACCAGTTGCATCCAGGGTGGGTGCATTCAATATAGAGAATGCACCCAGGTGTAGTATAGACACTAGTACAGATTCAAATATCGCTGCCGGCCCATCACTGCCGGTTTGTTTTGAACCAACAATGATGGGCCAGTTCAAACCCCAAATGATTGGGCCAGGGGCCAACCGGCAGTGAAATTAGGTATCACTGCCGGTTCGTGGTTGAAACCGCCAGTGATACTGCTGCAGTATATAAGCTCGAGCTCGAGCGCCATCCCTCCTCCTCTGTCCCAACAGAACAGAACAGTGCGCGGCTACTCTTTTCCTCCATTGTTGCGGCTGCTCTTCCCCACGATCTCCATTGTTGCGGCTGCTCTTCACCGAATTGCTCAAGGAAACTCTTGGAAGCTCAAGCATGGTGAAGATCTTCTAGCTTATGGTTAGTAACAAGCACACTCCTTTGGATTTGTAGATTTACATTGCTTTTGTGTTTGGAGATTAATTCTTATTGTAATTGTTTACTTTCTCTATTTTAGAGAGCATATTTAAATTGGATCTTGAGGAAGGCATCAAGGTTGTGGTAAATCCACTATTCAAAAGGTTAGTTAAAACCATTGCCACCTTTAATTTTAATTGGAGCTATATTATTGTTCTTATCAAGAAGATGGTTGCATTTTATAATTTGTTCCTTTATTTTTATGTGGCATATTGTAGAATAATTATTTTTGCCAATTGTAATTTATGTGGCAACCATTGTTTGCAGCTATATTATTGTTTCTAGAATTTTTTGTGCAATTAATGTTGTTTATGATGGAGCCTCAATTTTTCTTACGTTTTTGAATCCATTTTTGCACGGCATGTTGTAGAACAATTATTTTGTATGGGCTATCTATTTCAAATTTATAGCCTGACCGTTTTAAATTTTTATAGGGCAAACAATTTCAATTTTTTTCGAAGAATACATTAAAGTTCTGTGCTTCAAATAATATTGTTGCGAAAGGCTTATTATAATTTTCCTATGTTTTATCTGCCCTGCCCATTTTTCCTCTGCAGGCATGGATCGAAGGTGGATGTACGATATGTCATGTACAGACCGACGGTACTTGACGGGCATCGATGATTTCATCAAGTTTGCCAGAGCCAATGCTGGGGACTCGCAGCCTGTATTCTGCCCATGCAAAGATTGCAAGAATACGAGAAAATGAGACAACGTGGAGCATATACGATTGCACTTGATTACCTGGGTTCATGAGAGACTACATGATTTGGACTTTGCATGGGGAGGTTGGTCAAAATGGTGGACAAGAAAATAATGATGATGTTCCCATACCTAGCATATCCCTAAACGAGTTTCTGCCTAATGATGATTACATAGATCCTGTGCCTACCAATAACAATGTGTTTAGCAATACGTTAGCTGACGAAACAGAGGAAAATGATAGCATTTCTCAGCTCCTGCATGATGTGCAGGGCGGATTCCTTAGTGCTACACAGTTGAAAAAACTGGAGATCATGAGGAAGGATGCAAAAACATCACTGTATCCGATATGTCCAATAAGCAAACTGGAAGCCAACATCATACTTTTAGAGTTCAAATCAACGAATGAATTGAGTGATAAAGGCTTTGATAACTTGCTAGGTATAATACAGAAACTGCTCCCAAAGGGTAACGAGTTACCAGAAAATACTTATCTGGCCAAGCAAATGATTTGCCCAATCGGCCTTGAGGTTGAGAAAATCCACGCTTCTTCCAACGATTGCAAATTGTACCGTGGAGAAAAATACAAAGACTTGGATACGTGTCCCATGTGTAAAGCTCCCCGATACAAGCAAGGGCCGTCAAATGAGGGTAGCAAGACCAGAGGAGGGCCCATAAAGGTCGTATGGTATTTTCCTATAGCTCCACGAGTGCATAGGTTGTTTGCAAATGCAAAGTCAGCGAAGCTGTTGCGCTGGCACTGCGAAGAGCGGAAGAAAGATACAATGTTGAGGCGCCCCGCCCATGGGTCGGACTGGACGACTATCAACACTATGTTCTATAAGAACATCGGTGGAGAGATAAGGCATCTTTGGTTAGGTTTGAGCACGGATGAGATGAATCCGTTTGACCAGGTTAGAAGCAATCATAGCACTTGACCAGTGAAGCTATGTATATACAACCTTCTACCATGGCTTTATATGAAACGGTCATACATCCAGATGCCACTACTAATCCAAGGCCCAAAATAACTTGACAATGATATCAATGTGCTTCTAGAACCAGTGATCGATGAACTACTACAGATGTGGGAGACGGGTGTGAAGGATGTTTGGGATGAGTACAAAAAAGAACATGTCACGATAAAGGCTATACTCATCGCTACAATCACTGACCTGCCAGGCCAAGGTTGCTTATCTGGAGAGAAGACAAAAGGATATACTAGGTGTGTCGAGTGTTTGGACGAGATGGATGCTATACATCGTCCAGAAAACAAGAAGATGGTCTATATGGGACACCATAGGTTCCTACGAAAGGATCACCCTTACCGCAGGAATAGAAAAGATTTCAATGGGACTATTGAGAAGTGTGGACCCCCAAAGTATCACGACGGCAAACAGATACTTAAACAAGTAAGCAAACTCATAGATGTAGTCCTTGAAAAGGGGGAAGGGGCAGTACCAGCGCCTGCTGATAGTATCTGGAAGAAAAAGTCAAACTTCTGAAAACTACCTTACTGGCCACTTTTGAGTGTACGTCATCGTCTTGATCCAATGCACATAACTAAAAATGTGTGCGGTAGCACTCTTAACACGTTGATGAACACCGTGGGGACAACGAAGGATTCTCTCGCGACACGCTTGGACATGCAACACCTGTGCCTCAGGAAGGAGTTGCACCCAATAACTCTTGAGGATGGCCACTTAAAACTTCCGGTGGCATCAGGGACACTGAAAAAGAAAGAAAAAGACATGCTTATTTCTTTTTTCAATGATCTCAAAGTGCCGACTGGCTACTGTGCGAACACGAAGAGGCTAGTTAACATGAGAGAACTTAAGTTTGACTATGGTTGTATGAAGGCTCATGACTGTCATGTAATTATGACTCAGTTGCTCCCAGTTGCCCTGCGAGGTATCCTCCCTGATAAGGTACGTGCCCCGATCATAAAGTTGTGTTCGTTCTTCAACGCGATTTCTGAAAAGGTCATTGATGGGGGCCAAGCTAGACCAGCTGAAGCAGGAGATAGCCGAGATTCTATGCAGGGTTGAGATGCATTTCCCACCGACTTACTTCGACATATCGGTGCATCTACTTGTTCATCTTGTTGACCAAATTAAAGCCCTTGGCCTGATGTACCTACACCAGATGTTTTCTTTCGAGAGGTTGATGAAAGTTTTTTGGCGGTATGTTAGGAATAGATTCAAACCAGAAGGTAGCATGGTTGAAAGATGGACAATGGAGGAGGCCATTGAGTTCTGCACATATTATCTGGACATCAATCGGGTCAGAGTTCCAGTATCTCGTCACGAGGGAAGGCTTGGGGGCAAAGGAACGATAGGTGAGAAAACTATCACAATCAACGAAGTCGTTTCTTTCAGACAGGCACACTTCACCGTCCTCCAGCAGGCTGACGGTGTGATGGCATACATTGATGAGCACAAACAGATACTGCAAATTAAGCACACCGGTAGGTCACAGGCTTGGCTTGAGAAAAAGCATAAGGAGGAGTTTGGTGACTGGTTTCGACGCCGCAGACTAGAAATGGTCACGGGCTGTTAGCTAGATCTCTTAGCTCCCGGACCTTCGACCACGGTGATGATGTACCAAAGGTATGATATAAATGATTTTATATTTTACACAAAAAAAGCAAGATGGCAAGAGCACCAACCAAAATAGTGCTGTTTGTTTTGACGCCCACGATGAAAACGGCATGGTGGAGGCAACATACTATGGTTTCATAGATGAGATATGGGAGCTAGACTATGAACGACAGTTGAAGGTCGCTCTTTTCCATTGCCAGTGGGTACGGCTAGACGAAATCAACATCGACAATGATGGATTCACTACCGTTGATCTATCTAAGACCGCATACAGAGACGACCCCTTCATCCTTGCAAAGGATGTTTTGCAAATCTTCTATGCAAAGGATAACAATACAAAGGGAAGACTACAGTCGTGCAAGGCAAAAGAAAGATTGTCGGTGTTGACGGAGTGACAAACGAAGAAGAGTACAGAGGTTATCAAGAAATGGCCCCTTTTGGGGCAGACATTACCCTACCTATCCTTGAAGAAGGCGAAGAACCTGCATACCTCCGGAGTGATCACAATGAGGCCATCATAGTTCCTGCACCGTGAATAGTTAGAATATCAAACTATGTAATTTAAAAAGAAATGTTGTGTTAGTATTTTGCATTGTAATTGAAAAAGAAATGTTGTGTTAGTATTTCGCATCGAATTCGAGATCATATGGAGTTGTAAAGATTGATGAGTTCTTTCAATATTATTTACGAAATATGTTATTCGATCTTTTTAATGTTCATTTTTTGCGTAACAAATTTCAACAAATCATCAAAACCAACAAACAAAAGCTTTAAAAACAAAATCAAACCCTTCCCCACCGAACACACACATAGTCCATTTGGTTCAGTCTCTGCGCTTTGGTCTCGGCGGCTTGGGTTCGAAGTCGGGCTTGAACCAAATTGTTTTTAGGCATTATCTTTTTTCATTTTCACATCACTGCCAGTTCCACACTAGAACCGGCAGTGATATGAGCTATTACTGCCGGTTCTATAATACAACCGGCACTGATGTCATATTTTTAAAATTGTAAAATTTTGTTTACAATTTATAGTAATTCATAGAAAACTCCAAAAATTGTGAGAATGGTGTCATTAAATTTTTATCGCATTTGCCTACAACCTTTATTTAGTTGATGTTTTCATTTGAACAATTTAAATATCTCATTTGTTTGAAAAAGTATGTAAATTCAGTATTTTAAAATAATTTAGGCCCCCAAATAACCTCAAATCAAAAAGTTATAAACAACAAAGTTGTAGGACTCATCAGGCTAAACAACTTTTATTTTGTTATTTTGTGCATTTGAATTTTTTTGGAGACTGTGAATTGTTCATATCTCTAAAAATTTTCAAATCTCACAATTTAAACCAAATTTAGGCCACCAAATGGTCTCAATGGAAAACTTGTAAACAACAAAGTTGTATAACTCATGAATGTCTACAATTTTTATTATAGTAATTTTTGCATTTGAGATTGTTTTATATGGCATGTCTCATAAACTACTATGTTTCCATATAACTCATGTCACTTTGTTGGAAATACAGTAGTTTGTGACACATGCCATATAGAACAATCTCAAATGAAAAAATGACTAGAATAAAAGTTGTAGACATTCATGAGTTATACAACTTTATTGTTTACAAGTTTTCCATTTGAGACCATTTGGTGGCCTAAATTTAGTTTGAATTTTGATATTTGAAAAATTTTAGAGATATGAACAATGCATAGTCTCAAAAAAATTCAAATGCACAAAATGACAAAATAAAAGTTGTTTAGCCTGATGATTCCTACAACTTTATTGTTTATAAATTTTTGATTTAAGATCATTTGGGGGCCTAAATTATTTTAAAATACTGAATTTACATACTTTTTCAAACAAATGAGATATTTAAATTGTTCAAATGAAAACATCAACTAAAAAAAGGTTGTACGGAAATTTAATATAAATTTAATGACACCATTTTTACAATTTTTAGAGTTTTCTATGAATTATTATAAATTTTAAACAAAATTTTACAATTTTAAAAAATATGACATCACTGTCGGTTGTATTATAGAACCGGCAGTGATAGCTCGTATCACTGTGGGTTCTAATGTGAAACCGGCAGTGATGTGAAAATAAAAAATAACATAAAAAAATTATGGGGAACCTTTGGTTCGAACCTATGTCACTAAGGCCAAAGCACAAGGACTCAACCAACTGAACTACGAGTGACTTCAGTTTAGAACGGATATGTTTTGATTTTATACAATTTCTTTTTCTGAATCCGTAGACAATATCACTGCCGGTTCTAGTTACGAACCGGCAGTGATGGCTTCCATCACTGCCGGTTGCTACTATAAACCGGCAGTGTTGTAAGCTATTACTGCCGTTTCATATATAGAACCGGTAGTGATGTTGTCTACTATATAATGGATCGGGCGTTTCAGAAAATTTTCTAAGTTTCAAATTTTCCCGGTCGACGCCGGCGCCCATGCTCCGCCGTCCCTGTGCCACCGTTCTTACCCTGTTCTGGCGCCCACAGCAGCTCGGCCGCGCTTCCCATGCGCTCCGCGACGCCGGCAACCGTCCCCAGCACCAGGCGTTGCCATCCATGACGCCAGCCACCGTATCCAGCCCGGCCGGCCACTGCACGCCGCCACCGCCGACCTCCTCTCCCCATTGCCATCCTCGACGAGAGGAGCAATCCGACGCCATCCTTCTGCTTATCCACGACCCCAGGAAACACCACGACGCCAGGAGCGCGGGATTCCGACCATCCACTCCATTTTCCTCGGTGAGCATCCACCCTGCCCTCTAGGTGTTCGATGTAATGCCTCAAAGGAAAATGCAACACTTTGACCCACTTTTTCGCCAAGAAATGAATTGATTTTGCTGTTACTCCGAAAACAAAGTTTAAAGTACACAATACAACTTCCATTAATGGTCCAAGGTCATATATATTGTACAAGCTAAGCTATACCTATATGTTCTTTGAAATGTTACTTCCTCTACTTTGATTTGCATGGGCTATATTGCTAATCTTGCAAGGCCATTAATTTTATGCGTCTTTAGGCATGAATGGCTTGGTATGTAGTGCATGTTGCCCACATACCTGGCGTGTACCGTACTTAGGAAGAGTGCTATGCTCAAGTCAATCGCTACCGAGGTGCTCTGCACAAGAGATACAACACAGAAACTAAAGCGTTGACTTCCTACTACAACTATGGTGAAATCCATGGGAAAGGCGATGAATTGAAGATAGAAGATAAGCCACCCGTCAGAGCGATAAAGATTAGGAGCCTTGGTTCTTGGTCTTGAAAAGATACCATCATTTTATGTCAACCTTTGGTCATTGCTTTATATATTTGGAAGTTAATGTAGACTACTAAATTAGTACTTGTAGTACACTACTCTAATATATGTACTAGTTGTGTCATGTGTACTTTGTATTAATCCATCAAAAATTCAATTTGCTTGTATTTCTACTATGCATACATGTGCCATACAAACACTGATGACATGCATGTCCACAGACATGACTCGTCATCGCCAGTTCACCACGCTTCGCCAAAGTACAGGAGAGCCGCAGGATTCAACTAATGGTAGTGGCAGTGAGAATCAAGAAAATAAAAACCAGAGTCCGAGCCGGTTTCTTTAGTTAGACCAAGTAGACGAGGTAACTTAGGTCATACGTAATAACGCCGAAGTACTCTACCACGATAGATATTTTTGATGGGTACTTAATTACGTATTTTGAAGCAGGGTACGATGGAAGAGCCAAGTGGTGAGGGTAGCAGCAGGACTAAGCGTAGGGGAGCCGGTGGAGCCTCTCAAAGTTTTGGGCCCATACAAGAGTATCATCGGGGCACTTGTCAGAGATTTTATCATGATCAAGTATAGGAAATAGACTGGTCGTGAGGATGACCCGTGAAGGGTTCCAGAAAGTGAGAAGGAGCTAGTTTGGAACAAGCTGAAAGGTTATTTCACTTTCCCTAACAACTATGATGAGACTACAGTCAAGAAGAAGGCCAAAGAAATCATGGGTCGTTCGTTCAAGACTTTCAAGGGAACCTTATATAAGTTAGTCAAGGAAAACAGGCAACCAAACTTTGAGAGAGGGGAATATACTAAGCAGAGGGACTTCTGGGAAGAGTTCAAGTCTTACAAGCTATCCGAAGAGGCCAAAACAGCAAGCGAAAGTCTTACAAGCACACGGTCACAACCGGTTGGTCAATTTCGAGATAAGAGGAATTCAACAAGAAGTAGCAAAGTTTATCATCGACGAGCTATTGAGCAAGAACGGATCATTCTGCATTGCCAAGACCAAGAAGTTCAAGAAGGCCTATGGAAGAGAACATGTGAATAGGCTATTGTAATGCGACTCTTAATTACTTCGTTACTTATACGTTTTATTTTAGAATTTCTGTAGTATAAACGTTAATGGATTTGTAGTGACGTCGAGATCCACATCCATATCCAATTATTCGATTGCATCACCGTCAATACAACTCCCACCTCCCCCCCTCCTAAGACATCCCCTGAAATTGAAAATAAAACAATTAATAAAATACAAATTATAAAAATTATATCACTGCCGGGTCTCATTGCAAACTGGCAGTGGTAGCTAAGCTATCACTACCGGTTTGTATTGCCAACTGGCAGTAATAGCTCACATATCACTGGCGGTTGGTAACATGAACCGGCAGTGACTGCCGGTTTGGCACACCCGGCAGTGATATCATGAGCTCATCACTGTCGAGTTGGTTATGCTGGTTCAAAATCCGCAAGTGAAAGGAGGTTTTGAACCGACAGTAATATTTAAATATGGTGTAGTGATATATATATATATATATATATATATATATATATATATATATATATATATATATATATATATATATATATATATATATATATATATATATATATAAGTAGCTTGGATCTTGTTGTATACCTCCGTGGCCGCGCAGATGTTTCCAACGATTTCAGGCACGTGAGATCCGGCCTCGTCGAGGCTCTTGCCGGCGAGCAGCATGACACCGTAGTCGTTCCAACCCAGCTCCCCGACGACGAACAGCGCCGTCCCGAAGTACTTCTGGCATGCTATACATACATAGTAGTAGTAGCAGCATGTGTCAGGTCCGAGGACATGCAATTCTACTGTTCAATCGTGTGCACGCGGTTTTTTTTAAGAAAAGGAAATATATTAATATTTCAGTTTCTGTATGGATCGATGCCATTATCGTGTGCGCGCAGTAGCCAGTCGCGACCACAACGAACGTACCTTGGGGAAGCGAGCCGCCGCAGAGCGCGGGCTTGAGGGCGTCGAACCGCCCGAGCTGGACGCCGAGGGAGACGTTGAACGGAGAAACGGCCTTGAAGCCGTTGTCGACGAAGAAGGCTCGCTCCAGCGCCGTGGCGCCGCCGACCGCGAAGTTCGCGCCTCGCCGGAAGCTCTGGTTCGCCGCCGACGACAGCGACGGCGGGAGGAGAGGGAGCCCCAGCGCTTCGGCTGCATGAAATGAAATGGACGTCATACGTCAGCCTCACCGCAGACCGCACCATGCGTGCATGTTGCCGGAATTATAGGAGACGGCAGCAGAGCAGGGCTTGCCGATGAAGTCGATGGCCAATCTCCCGTCGGAGGGGCGGCCGGTGGGGTGCGCGAAGAAGGTCATCCCGTACGGCGACTTCGCGATCCATACGCCGGGTGTCGCCGGCCCGCCGTAGAGGATGACGAGGTTGCCGGTGTCAATGTAGGAGTCGCCGAAGCTGAAAATCGAAGTGTAGTTGGCCTGCATCGAAGAGGAGAAGCTTGAGAGTAACAGAAAGATCTGCATGCGCAGAACTAGGGGCTTCGTCATTAGAGTGGAGCTAGCACCCGAAGATCGGAATTGCAGGGTTCGGTTTTGTACCACTTCCAATTTCCAAAGGAAATGTATCTGGAAGGTTTAATCTCTAGTCGTCTTTGCGTTTTTGTGCTTTTCCCGTTCTTGTGCGGCGTCACCAGAAGCGGGCAGCTAACGGAGACACCTTGTAAGGGACAGCCCAATGAGATAGAAGCAAGATGTACTTTCTATACTTATTAATTAGTACATGTACACTGGACGACTTAGATAACCAGAAATGAAGTGGTATTTGATAAATGTAGACTAAAAACCTTTTTCCAGGTACTATTCAGGGCAACTCATTGGTTACGCCAATGGACAAGACTGCAGCGGCGTGTGATGACCTTCGAGAACAATTGATCCTTGCTAGAAGGCATTTAGAGAGACTTCAGCCTTACATTTTTTTTATTCCAATGGATAGTTATCGACTAGGTTTATTGGTTTTTCTTAGTCAGGACTTTACTTGTTGCTTTGTTTTTCTAGCGTGTGGCTGTTTGCTTTTGATCGTTGAAAGTTGTGTGGTGGTTGTGAGACCAAACTTTATAATAATGGCCTGATTCTACCCTTAGGTAGATGAAACTGGATATAAACTATTCTTTATCTAAAAAATCAGTACATGTACAAGCTATAATTCCATTTGATGGTTTCTATAGAATAATTTGTTATCCACAATCATGTATCTTTTCACTCTATCCTCTACTAATAATAGCTCTTTATGTCTTAGTTCTCGCGTAGACCTTCTTTTTTACACTGACAGTAGTTTATTGGACCGAAGATATACGCGACATCAAGGAATAGGGGGGACGTGTTTGAAATAAAAGAAAATGCTGAGTTGATCAGGCACCGGTCAACAAAGTAGCGTAGCATGAAAATGAACTGACAGACTCATGTATTGGCTTCAACTACAAGGAATTGCGATGAGGCTGTATTCTACCTTCTTTTCATGTCCTTGTGAACTCTTGCACATGTGTCGACTTGATGCCTGTTGGCCTATTGTGTTCACACATGGAAATAACAGCAACTACAAGAGTTCCCTCTATGTGTTCCCCATCCATGTTATCTGTGAGGTGTTTGGAACACAGGAATTGCCGACACAGGAGAGTAGATTTGATGGGTCCCACAATTGGAGAAAACAAGCTGTCATTTACCATCACCAGATATATCTCTAGACCACTGACATGTGGACCAAAGATGCTAGGACCCACTGCTAGGCTAGAAAAAAAAAAGGTGGCGTGTTCTTATACAGTCACTCGATCGATGTCTCCTCATCCTCTTCCTCTGTCAGCTTCAAATTAAAGCCTGATCCATGATCTACTTCCTTCCCTCCTCTGGGTTAGCACTAGCGCACGCCTTGATAGAGGCCAGGGACAAGGCCAAGGTCCACGCAGCCGTGCTAGTTACCCACGCCTTGATAGAGCGCCTCGAGCTGCTTCACGGCTGCAATGTCTCCGTCGACCTCCAAGTGGTTGCAAGGAGGAACAAGTACTGCCCTGTTCGCTTCGTCTAAAAAGCGCTTATTTTTCAGCTCTGGAACAGTGTTTTCCTCTCACAAAAAATCAGCAACAGCCGAAATCAGCTCAGCTTATTAGCTCCAGCGAACAGGGCCGTATCGCGTGCGAGAGAAGCTTCTTGTTCATCAACGCACTGCACTGGTTGGTTTTTGACTTCTTGTTCTTTGTTTTGCAAGCGTTGCCTCGGACAAACAGGATGGTAAAAAAAAAAGAACGGCTCCCAGTGGATGTTTCAATTCCTATGAATATAGTTGGCCAACGTGTTAGCCCGGACCTGCTCGGCACGGGCACGGGCCAAGCATGGCCTGCAAAACATGCCGTGCCTAACTGTGCCTTGTGCTTGACATTCGCCCCAAGCACAACACTATGGGCCGACATTCGTGCTGGGCCAGCCCGCTAAGCACGGCCTTTTTGGCTGGCTAGGCCAGCCTGAGGCCCACCAAAGCAGCTGACAGATACAGAGAAAGAGAGAGAGGCCGGGGGAAGGGGACGCGCAGCCGCCGGCGGACTTCCCCAACGAGTAGAAGGCCAGATCCATTTCCTTCCTTGCCAGTCATCTACGCTGGGGGCGAGAGTCTCCCACCGGCGGCACCAATCCATGGCAAGCGCCGCTGTTCCCATCGTCGCCGTGCTCACCCTCCAGGTAGATCCAGCCATCTATGTACTCCTCCATGCAGCCGCCGTCACCGTGCTCGCCCTCCAGGCAGATCCGGCCGCCAGCCGCTATTGCGCTCGACTAGGCGGGACCATGGAGCTCGAGCAGGGTCCGTGCATGCAGGGCGCCGTTGCCACGTGGACGCCGTTGTGCGGGTGCGCATGTGGGAGAGAGCGCGCCGCCGCGTGGGGGCTGGGGTGGGGAGGGGGCGGCGCGGCGGGACTGTGGGAGGGGTGCGGAAGGGGAGGAAACGGGAGCCGGGACTAGCGTACTACATCGAGGTCGAGGGCAACTGCGCGTGGGGTGTGGGTGACTGGGTGTCAAATCAAGATGGATGCAGGTGGCTCAGCTAGGATCGGAGGATGTAGGGCGGGCACAGGGGACGATTGATGGGCTGCCTCTACCTGTTGGGCCGTCGTGCTGCTCGCAGGCCGTGCCGTGTTGGCCTACGGGCTTGGGGATAGCCCAAGCACGGCCTGCCATACCGGGCCGTGCCAGGCTGGGCACACAGCGTATTGTGCTGCGCCGTGACCATGTCAAGCTAAAATGGCATGTTTTGGGTCGGGCCGCTGCGTCGGACTGCATGACTTTCTATATATACCTATGAAATGGCTAGCCTGCTGTAAGATCCCAGAGGAAAGGAACTGCCGATTCCTTGTTCCACATGACACGGTACGCAGCATGAATCGAAGCTGGCCACCAGCGTGCGCCCGTTGCCATCAAGCAGCTCAACACGTTGCGTGCTTCTAGAGGCTTTCTCAACCAGGCCGTGCAAGCGCTATGCCCTGTTTCTCAAATCTCAATCAATGTATCTTCGCACATGTAGACCTCACTGTTGATTCTTTGAGCAGCATGTGTACGCAGAAGCTGCTGAACCAGCTACCAGGGCTAGCTACCCTATTGCCTATTGGTGTTAGTTTTTCTTTTTCTATAAATAAAAAAGCAATGCAAGTCAAAGCAAAGCAAATGAGATCGGAAGCCATCGTTAAGGGAGTGTAGAACAAGGGAATGCATCCAAACAGGCATTCACAACAGCTAGGAGTGGGCATGCGCCCATGCCCATGCTCATGCCATCTTGAGATCCACAAGGAACTGCTGGGACTTCAAGGCCTCTAACATACGTTGCATCATGAAACAGAGGCTGGCGGCAGGCCACAACACGGTCAAGAGGGCGCGCGCCGTGGTGCAGCTGGCAGTGCAATGCAGGGCGCAGCAGCTGCGAGACAGGCCGCACCATGCATCCGTTGTCGATGGACGGGAGCGCCTGCACCTGGAGGGCTATATATGGACATGGCCATCAGTGTGAGCTCACCAACTGACCCCGCATGTTGTACTCACCAGGCCACTCCACACACGCAGCACGCGGGCGCTTGCTCTAGGCCCCTGCCCTGCTTGCTCACGCTGCACACCACCGACCACCGTGCACTGAGAGGACAAAGAGGGGTAAGCATGTGAAAGAAAAAGATACAGAGGGGGTTTCTAAAAAATATAAATTTAAACAAAGGGGTATGAATTTTCGGTGAATCATTTAAAAAGTTTAGGGACCTAAAAATACAGTTTGAAAGTTGATGGAGTTAGACGACACCTCCTCAATAGTTGATGGACATCTGGTGCATTTTACTCATGACAGCATCAAACAAAGGGGTATGAAGTTTGAAATTACTGGTTTAAATCTTGAAGTACGAACTTTATCGCCTGCTAGTAGAAAATTATTTTTAAATTCATCTGCTGCCGATAGCGGCATGGAAAAAACTGGAACGCGCGTTTCGCTACCCGTCCCAGCCGGCGCGCGTGGAAGAATGAAGATGGTCGACATACTGTACTAGTGGTCACCATACATACTTTGCCTACGCAGAGGCTCAGCTGGAAAGCAAAATGAGCCGAGATTTTTTTTTTTTTTTTTTTTGTGACTAAGCCGAGAAAAGTTGAAACGCCACGTTGGGCCAAAACAAAACAGAGCGGACTTTAATTTGGGCTTGGGCTGTTCCGTTCGGTTTTGCAGCAGGATTCTTAGTTGAATAGGTAAGGCGTTGCAATTCGCAATAGGAGGGTGTGTGATTGAATGCGTATAATCTTCTGTTATAGGAGGGTGTGAGCACATACGAATAGTTGAGCACAAATGATGAATGCGTATGTGCAATCTTAATACTGTAGATACAGGATCAACCCTTCTGTTAGCTTCAAGGCTGTATAATCTTCTTGGGCGTATTTCTAATCCATTTTATTCATCAGAGATGATCCTCTCTCCCTCTTTTTTTTTTTTCCACAGTTGCAACTTTCTGTTCGGTTTTACACACACGAGGTCCCTTTTTTTCCCCCACAGTTGCAATTTGTGTATCAAACACTGTTTTTTTCACTAACGCTGACAGTAATCTGTTGGACCGAATTGGCAGAGCATTAAGCAATTCGGGGGAACATGTTTGAAATAAGAGAAAATGCTAGTGAGTTGATCAGGCACCGGTCAACAGACTAGCGTGGCATGAAAATGAGCTGACAATGACTACCAGAAGTTGTCATGACTTTTCCATGTTCCTTTTCTACTGCTGTGTGTGGATGGAATGTTTTCCAGCTGTATTCCACACTATTATCCATTTGATCTTCCACGAGACTCCAGTGCAACTCTTCCACATCTGTCGACTTGATCCGGGCCGGTGGACCTCGGATACGGCCATACCGGGCCAGACACGCGCCGACGGCCGCCGCCCCACGCTCCCCTTCGCCGTGTGACCGAGAGGTCCACCGGGAGAAGGAGAAGGAATCCCAGCCGGGAGGAAGAGAAGGAATCCCAGCCGCCGCCGTCCTTGCTCCACGCCGACCTTCGGCGTCAAGCTCCGGCGGCGGCCGGGGGCTGGGGGCGCAGTGGAGTGTGGCGGCGGCGGAGGTGGGCGGTGGTGGCGCCCGAGTCGGCCCCTGGAAGGACAGCGACGCGGGGGGCTGTGTGGCCCCCCCCCCCTCCCCCCCCATAATCCAGTTGTACTAAGAGTAACTCCACAAATATTGCTGGTTCTTTGTCAATCAAGCAGTTAGTTGGTCCAGTTCAATTTTCCATGCACATGGGTTGACCATATCCTTCTCATAATCGAGCAGTCCAAAGTGCCGTGCGTTCTTCCTGTATCTCTGTTTACTTTATTGCAGCATTCTAAATGGTGGGCATTATTGAGGTAGAAACCGTACCCCTGAGTCATCAATGCAATCAGAGCTGGGTCCTAATTAAGGCATAGATGCAATTAACACCAACACAATATTCTTACATGGACAAGTAAGATAAAATTAAGTAGGCATACTATATTTAAGTCTTTGCTGTTATAACTTGAAAAGAAATTGTATCTTCACTTCGGGTCAGGCATGCTTGGTTGGATATTTGTCCAACAAAATTGTGGTGACCTTGTGATATACATCTTGCTTGGTACTATAAAGGATTTATGTTGGTAGAGAACTAGCTATGCAATTTCACTTCTCTCATATATAGGAGTTAAGTCTTCACCGTACGTTCGGATCTTCGGTTATCGATCCTTCTCCGGTAAGCTCAATCTTATTTTGAGGATCCTGCTTTGTCTCTCGGTCTTCGCCGAGATGGCTTCGGATTTCTCGTGTCGTGAATGTTCACTTTTTGGGGATAATTTTGGTACATTGGTCAAAATTTCGAAAAAAATTTGAGGCTCTTATTTGACCCCCCGGTCGCCGTTATCGGTTCTTCAGAGGTTAAGCATGAGCCGTAGTTAAATGATTGAGTTGTACTAAGAGTAACTCCACAAATATTGCTGGTTCATTGTCAATCAACCAGTTGGTTGGTCCAGTCCAATTTTCCATGCACATGTGTTGACCATATCCTTCTTAATCGAGCAGTCCAAAGTGCCGTGCGTTTTCCCTGTTTCTCTGTTTTCTTTATTGCAGCATTCTCAATGGTGGCATTATTGAGGTAGAAACCGTACCCCTGAGTGAAGCTGAACCAATTAAAACAAACAAAGCTGGTGACGCACAACAGAAGATTGCTGGTACAAGAAATCTGTTAGCTGAAGCATTGCTTTTGGAGAACCATCCGCACTGGATTAAAAGTTACTAGTTATATTAATTCTTTTTTTTTTTGCCTTTTTAGTGCTCAATCGTGTGTCCATATATCCATTTTTCTGGAAAGAAAAGTAAACAAGGACATGTATCAGTAAATAGTCCGCCAGTTACATTACATATTATTAAGTCTTGTTGACGACTAAATTTGGACTTTGATATTAAGGGGATGATTTTGCAGTGCTAATTGACTGGATTACTAATTACCACGCCAGTACTAATTAGTTTCTCAATCTTAAACTATAAGTTGTTTTACTCTTTTTCTCTATACTTGACCACTCGTCTTATTCAAAAATTTGTGCAAAATATTACTTTTCTATTATGGGTTGCTTTATTAATAAAAGGTCTTCAAAAATGACTTAAATTTAACTTTGTTTGTAAATTTTTTAGAAAAATACAAGTTGTCGGACTTGGGGTCAAAAAAGTCAAATGACTTACAATTTGGTATGAAGGAAGTTTTTGTTTACTGCTGTGTGGAAAATTGACCGATTTGAGGCTGTATTCCACTTTCTTTTCATGTCCTTGTGTTGTGACATCAGTGCAACTCTTGCACATATGTCGATTAATTAGCAATAGAGGTTCTCTCATTCCACACGACACCATGTTTCTCTGTATCTGGCTTGTCTACTACTTTTGCACCCCTCATAGCCTTACTTTGGCTCTGTTTATCAGGCTCTCTTCCACATCACTGTCTTCGTTTTAAGTTCTCAAAATACCACACGGTGTCATTTTTCCCACAAGACATATCTATACACAGTCCACGCAATTCAACCAAAGTCCAAATTAAGGTAGGTTGTTCCTCCTAATAGTTAAGCTAAATCATTTACTGTGATCCAAAGTTCATGTATCTAATCTCTCATCGATACTTTTATCTGTTGAATATCGTAAACAGGGTAGGGATACTGCATATGCTTGAATCCTCATGGCGGAGATTGTGGGTTCCGTGGTTGTTCAGGAGTCGGTTAACAAAATCCTGTCTGCTCTGCTTCAAAAATATGAGCAAAAACAGGACTCAATTGCGTTCACAAACCTTGAGAGGCTAGAGATGGCACACATCAGGCTGGAGGCTGTTCTTCAGACATCTGATAAGTGGGAGATCACTGATACATCCTTGTTGCGTTGGCGTAGGAAGCTCATGTTTGCTGCTCAAGAGTGCCATGAGACGCTGCACAGATGCAGGCAGAGAATCCTAGAAGATGAACACAAAGAAAAGGATGTAAGTAATTTCTCCCTTCCTAAGCGGTTTGTGCATGCTACCAGATCATTAGTTTCTTCTATCTTCAACCACGAGAACGACGACTTGAACAGATCCATTGTTCAAAGATTCGAGTGGTATGCAGATGGTGCTAGCCAGTTCCTAAGATTGCTAGAGCTTGGTGGCACGCCACAGTGTCGCATGCCCTTTGACCCTCTTGTCAGGCACCTTCTTGCTGGCAAGATGCTAAAGCATAGAATCATTAGGGAAAATGAATGCCCTTTGTTTGTACTGTTGGCTCCATTTATTAGTGCAGAGCATGGAATAGAAGGTAGGCTTTTGATCATGCAGAAAGATTGTAATGTGCCGGATGACGATTTTTGCCTTGGTGTAACACTACAGCTTTCGGAGAGTACGGACATAGTCCGGGTTGCAATTCAGTGCTTACAACTTTTTACCCCTCTTTTCAAGTCTACGTTTGGAAATATTAGGTTAAAACTTACGCAACTACCAACGGAAGACTTCTCGTGGGTACCATATATTGATTCGCACCAGCAAAAACATTGGGACAATGTTCACAGACTTTGCAGTCAATGGTTTCGCCCAGACCCATTGTGTTGCAAGCAGCTTGATAAGCACAACCTCTGTAATGGTAGCAACCAAGAAATGTCATCTGGATTACCATATGTTTCTCTAGAGCCAGTTTTTCTTGTAGCTCTGGTGTGCCGAGTCTCACTCTTACAGTCCGACAAACAGAGGGCATCACTGAACGAATATAAAACTTCTGGACCTGATCATCCATATCTGAAAGCTTGTGTCCTCTTTGCACCACATGGTTCGTCAGAAGATATTGTGCTTGCAAATAATTTTCCTGCAATAGGGGCAATCTACAGTGAGGTGCAACAATTCTTGCATACTGTATTTACCTCGGGACAACTCCAGGAGATCATGCTGCCAAAAGCAATAGATTACTTCTGCCAGAATGAGGAAGCAACAGAGTACAAAATTCTTTGGAGGTCTAGCCATGGCACTGCATACATTCAGGTTGAAAGAGCAAGTATCTTCATGCCAAGCACACGGCAAACATTTCTTGGTGCTAAGAGAAGGAAGTTGTTGCCAGTACTGGATGAGTTGGAGTGTGTGACATCTAGGGTCTCTCGATTCCTTGAGTTATGGGCTCCACATGCACCCATCAAACTGCAAGGATCCATCATGGACTGGTATGAGGAAATAAAACAAAAACAGAAGCAGCATATCACCGCCGCCTGAAATTCTCGATGATATCATAAAAGATTGGAGTGTTCCATGAAAAGATCATAGGGTGGATTACTGTTTCTGGCTAAGAACTCATCTGTCAAGACAACAGAGATCAAGTATGCATATTTTTAGAGCTTGAATTTGGGTTAGATGCTCGAACTATGGTCAAGACAGCACAGAAGCAGAGCTACAGCACTGAGGAGTTTATGTGTTACTCTTTAGCAACTTATGTATAATGTTGGTCTTAGTTGAGACCTCTATTCTGAATTAGAAATGTACGTGAGAATCCTGTATCGGTGTTTGTTGTCACCGTTTGATCTCATAGTGGACGTTCTATGGTTATAGTATTATTCATCTAATTGTATCGTACAAATAACTGTAAGATGGAATTGCATTGTAAATGTCGTTTTTGTGTGCAATAACATAGTACGATTACCTAATGCATCCATATGATTGAATCCAACACATTTTATTTTTCCTTTGAATGATTTGCAGGAGCACATCACTGTCATTTAAGGAGAGACTATATTTTTATATAGGACTTACAAATACGGCATAGAAACACTCAAAGCACTGAAGCAAAACGAGTAGCACTAGTCTCGCTGTACTCTCAGTGCCATCTTCTTATTTTGCTAGGCCGAAGACCTGAGCCGTTGAGTTAGACTTGCCTTCAAAGTTTTTTTTGTGTTCCACGGCCTTT
Source organism: Eremochloa ophiuroides (assembly GCA_038502445.1). Lineage (NCBI taxonomy): Eukaryota > Viridiplantae > Streptophyta > Magnoliopsida > Poales > Poaceae > Eremochloa > Eremochloa ophiuroides. The sequence continues at coordinate 3,339,431 of JAHLJS010000001.1, read as the reverse complement.
TGCGGTGGTTGAGGATCCTTCTAAATGCCTCCAGATGCCTACCCAAAAATAGTCTTTAGCTAATTCTAATCCACTACAACACAAGACAGGAAAAATGGTTAATGGAGGCAGACATTTCAACCGCTTTAAATTGAAGATCTCCGTTAATCACCGATTATCACATCTGTTAATCGTATTAGCCGAGGCGGGCGTCTTAACGTTCCTGTTAATCCCTTTTACCGGCGGGCATCTTAACGTGCCCACCTCCATCCCTTCAGAAAATCAAAAACCAAAAACTAGTTTTTTCTTCTCTCCTCGGCTGCCTTGCCGCTTGTTGATGGTATTTATACCATATTTTCTACCGTCATAACCGTTAACATAACACTCTTTTCGAGGAAGAAACAAGCGAACACATAGTGACTTAGGTGCAAATAACTTGGTTCCACATGTACATGTCATTATTTACTTGCAGGTACTCAAAACAGGTGCTTTCAGAGTTCAGAAGCCCAAGATGAAGATAATATGCAGATCAAAATATGACAAAGTGGCAAAGTGATGTCACAATCATTAATGTCTTGGCTCCAGGATCAAGTGGACACTTGGTGCACACCATCCATGGGTCGGCCGACCCATAGTTGGTGGCCCCAAGACTTCGTCTTCAAGCAACAAGCAATAGAGTGATGTAGGAGAGAGCTGGGCCCAACTGGGGCCATGTCATGGGTCGGCCGACCCATGCATGGAGCCCTGCTGGCTCTGCTGACGTGGCACGATCCACTAGACTTCTCCTACGGTCCATTCCCACCTTTGGATTACAAGTATAACTTTCATCAATGGTGGAAGAGCAAAGCACATGAATTCATGGGCCCACAACGAAGGAACCGACATCACAACAAAATATCCAACACATGGTGCAACACTCTATGACACGTGGGGAACAATCTAGTGGGACTCACCTGTCATAGGGGGTCGGCCGACCCACCCTAGTGTCCAACTTTCACCCACCGACTCCAGGCACGAAGATAGGCAACGTGATGAATATAGAACGTCAAAATCAGGTCGGTTCAAGGTCGGTGAATCCAAGGGTAGAGATGGAAAGGCACATGGATTGATGACATGGCACTCCTCTTCATCCCCCAATAAATACCCCCTAGTCATTCACTCTAATCATTAAGTGTATCATAGAAAGAAAGACTACTCTAGTAGCTTTAGTGTTAGAATAAGAGGGAAGAGAGTGAGGGAAGTCTTCAGGAGAAAGCCTCGGGCCTATCGGGAGTCTTCTCCAAGGTGTATCTCAGCGGATGCAAACTTCAAGTAAGTTTTACATCTGAGTCCTTCTAGTATTTGATATTCTGATTCTGGTACTATAAGTATATACTTGCTTTACTTGTACATTGCTTTACTTAGTGAAGTGCTCTAGTCCCTAGCTAAGATTAGAGTAGTAAGTGTAGTGTAGACGTGGTGTGTAGGCTATATCTTACCAGTGTAGGCCACCTGTCGCACGGATTGTTTATGGGTTCCAGCAAGTGGTGACAGTCTTGTCTAGTCTTAGTATCCCACCACGTGTGTAAGACAAGTTATTAAAACAGCAGGGCATCAATATAACTGCATAGTCACCTCGGGTAGGAGTTATATCTCCTATTGTTTCGTCTATCGCCTCTTGTAAAGGGAGGAGGTGGTAAACCTCTTTATACTTAGAACACCAAGACCAGATATCTTTGCTACATAGAAACCTCTCTATACCTATATTCTAAACCCTTTGATCACTATCTGACGGTCTTGGACCTAGTTAGTTCACTTCATGTTCCCCGTGAAAAATACGATACCTGAAATACTCCCGGTGAAAGCTACATTGACTACCGTACGCTTGTGGTATATCCGTTTACCACTTCTGGTGTCAACACCGCTCGCCTCGCTTGATTGCTTCTTGCCACTCGCTTGAGCAAACCTCTCCTCCGTGCTACCCTCCTCTCGTCGGTGCATACTGCTGCTCGTGTCTCAATCAGGGAGGCGGCATGTGAGATCGAGAGAAAGCAGCAGAGGAAGGATTGGCCGATGAGATCCGCACTAGGTGGTGAGCAGACGTTCGGCGAGATTCGCAGTGCCACAGGTTAGCGTGCGCTCGACGCCGCGTGCTACTGGCTCAGCTCGGCCAGAGCCACCCTCAACCCCACACGATCCCCTAAGCCATGGCTCACGGACTCGCAAGGACAACATGGTCTATTCATCGCCATTTCTCTCTCTTAAACCACAAAAAAGAATATTTTAATAGATGTGGCTGCGCAGGAGCAAAGAACCAAGATTTTATAATGGTACTGAGTATATTTTAGAGTTTGTGATGTCCATCAGTATATTACGTGATAGAACGATGTCCTTGTGCAAAATTTTCCTTTTACGTAATATGCGGCGGTTGAAGATGTGAGTTAAGGACCGCCAACACACATGCTTTCATAATCTACTAGCTCATCATTAATCCACTACACATCCTTTACCACCGTACCACACACGCAGCCGCTCTTGAGGAATCAAGGTACGCTCGATTTGACAATTTGCTCCCCACCTTCAGGCCAACAACTGTTCCTTGGATCTGATTGCAAAAGGAGCAGGGTATTCTATATTTTTTGAATAGTTGATGCACTGCAATTCGCAACCGGAGGGTCTAATGATTGAGCTAGCCTACGACGAGCAGTAAAGTTGCAGTTTCATGCATCAAATACAGTCCTTTTGGCTGAAACTTTGACGTAGTTCATTGGACTGAATTTACACTCGGTTTCCCTTTAAGTCCGAAATTGGTACATACGCACTCCGTCTACCAATGGTGCGCGCACCTTAGCATGTCTGGTATACGCCTGAACTATGGAGGGTTCATGAGATGTAGTGTCTTTTGTCATGTGCTTTGTGGCTGCGCGCCATGCAAAAATTTGTGCATTAATAAAATGCCACATTGTTAATATCTAGTTATAAGTTTTTGATATATATGAATATAAAGTTAGAAACGTATTACTACAAAGTTCAGAAATGCCCCTCATCCCCATGTCGCTCCTCACGGGGCAGCTCGGGCGGAGCCCCAACACTGCTGCTGCCGCAACTCTCGCCTCCACCGCAAGTCCTCGCCGCCACCTGAGCGGGTTGTTGACAGTTACTAACGCTATCAAAAGAAGGTAGCCAAAATCTATCCTCTAGCAATGGTAATAATACTTCTCAACGCAATCATGGGGGCTGTCAATGCTCAAAGTATGTGGTTGTTAGCCAAAATTGCTATGGGTAGCTCTAAAGGATAGGTAATGGGATTCTGCAAGCGCACAGAACTATCGTGTAGCACTTTACCTAGGAGTATCAGGTGTCGAATTTATATTTTCCCAAAGGAAGGTGGGGTTTGTGATTCCAAGGATATGATAGTCAAGGATCTAGATATGGATAAATGGGGTAATAACCTTAGTAAGGATAAATCAATGAAGTATAACTAAGGTGGAAACACGCACTAGGTAGCTCTGGAGTTTTGGAGAACTTTATCTCAGTAAAAGATCAAATGATTGTTATACCAAAGAGACTGCTATACTTGGGACATGCAAAGTTCTAAACTCGCTGGGGTTCGACTCATTAGGCACCGTACATCCCGAAGTCCTACGCTTATACCGGATAGTAGGCCGAACATGGTGGAATACAGAAGATCATAGGGCTGTCACCACCTACCACCTACCACTACTATCCGTGGGCCTAGCGGCACTCAAGGGTAAGCTATAGCCTAAGCACCTCGCTTAATCTATAAAACTTACTATTCTAACTCTGGCCAAGGAATTAGAGCACTCTAACCAAGCAATGAGCAAGTATAGAGCTACTTAAAGTAAAACAATAGTAAATGAAGAAGGGGATCTTTATTACCGATAAGAGTGAAGAACACCGCAGAGAAGGTCGCTGACAAGCCCCGCTCCACTACAGACTTCTTCCTTCTCCCGACTTCTCTCCAACACTCTTCTCTTCTCTAGTGTTTCTTGTGTGCTCCTAAGTGTTGCTTCGTGTTTCTGCTTACAAGTGAGCATCCTAGCCCTATTTATAGTGTAGGAGTGCACCAGGGGTACTTGTAGGCGTGCTGAAAGGTGGTGGCGTGAAGTGGCAGGGCCGGCGCCCCCTAGGGGGGCGGGCACCCGGTTGGATGCACTGCCTTGCATCCAACGGCCCTCTTTCCTCCTCAATGGCGGTTGCAAAGTCAGTTTGTGCCTTGGAAAGGCGGTTTGCAACCCCTGGAGAGGATGATATGTGGGCCCTTCAATCCATGACACTTCACTTGATCACCGTTGGATGAAAACCGACTTCAATTGATGGTGTAGATGACTCCTGGACACCTTCCCTCGAATTGTGGACGTGGCACTCAACTTTGACAGGGCGGGCGCCCTGTTGATAGGGCCACCGGATTCCCGTGCCTTGTATCTGAGCCGTTGATGATGTTTCAACGTGCCACAGACAATTTGGCAGGTTGGCACAAGGATTAGTGAAGTGGCAAGTGCCATTTGGCACTTTGGACAGGGCGAGCGCCCCCCTCTGGCTCCCACGTGGCAGCTGAGGTGCTGAGGTGTCTTGCCTTGCTTCATTTTTTTCCTTGTTTCACCATTTTTCCTGCATACACAAGATTTCTCCAAGGACATGTGGAACTAGGTAAGTTTCAAGGTGGGTTCTTTGCATTTCATGAGGTTTTACCTTGATTATGGGTAAAATGTTGATGGTAAAATAGGGTGTTAGCGACCGTCAACACGGGCCTCGCCGCAGGTGGCTGTGCGGCCGCAAGAAAGGTGGCGGCAGGGCGCTCCATGTCTCCTCTCCTGGCCCCTTCCCTTCCTCACCCCTTCTTCCTTTCCTCTAGGGATCACGGCTTCCGTGCAAGCCGTCGGCTTCTCCGATCGGGGGCTTGTGGATCCGGGGTCCTGCTGCCTGGATCCGTGTCTCCTGGGTCCGAGCGGGTGTCGGTTGACAGTTCGTGACCGACAGCTTCGGCTGGGTAGCCAGCGTGTGATTTGCGCGAGATGTGGGGGGTTGCTGGTGACTCTGCTCTGCGGCTGATGGCTACGGCCCCCCTTCCTCCGGATGCCATCCAGTGGTTCAGCTACTACTGCCCATTCGGCTCACCGGTACGGGCGGTGACGCGGTCATTGCAGCGAGGGGCGGCAGTTGACGTTGGGGGCGGCGTGACTTCACTGGCTCCTTGTGTCGCTAGTGCTGGAGATGGGGGCAAGCACCGGCGAAAGCTAGGCCGGATTTGCCGGCAAGACAATGGCGTCGCCTTCGGGCGTTTTGTCTTCCTCCTTGGAGGCGTTCTCACGATGTATTTCCACTCCAGCCGGCTGCATGAGTGCGTTGGCTCTACCATGGTGGCGTGGCCGACAGCGGCTTGCTTAACTGGTGTTAGTGATGCGGTGGTGGTGTGGCTGGCAGTAGCCAAGCAGGGGAGCCAGTGGTGCCATGGTGGCGTGGCTGGTGGATCCTGGCTGCTTCTTAAAGGCCGTGAGGCCTTGGTTTGGTGCGGCACGAAGATGGTTGGGCAATGAGGCGCGGCGAAGGCAGCGAAGTGGAGGCTTGTGTCGATCACCCAATCCGACTGAACGGAGTTGAGGCTCGCGTCGATGTCCCAATCCGACTGGGTGAGGAGAAAGCCAAGGTGGTGGACTGTGTCTTTGATGCTTTGGGTCCGTACATGTGCTACTTGCTGAGATTCTGGTGGCGTCGAGGTGAAGGTGAAGCTATTGGAGCAGCTCTGTGGTGGTACCAAGCCCCCTCAGACGGCGACGCAAGCACGGATCCTCGGTGAGTCCAGCGGCAGGAGTGGAGGGGCCCCCCGTGTGCTTTAAGGTGGTGTTTCCAAGAAGTGGTGTGCGGCGGTGGGCGTGGCGAATGCCCCTACACGTTGAGTTGCCTTGGTGGTCGAGGACCCATGCTTTGTTTCGGTCGTTTTGGGGTGTAAGGTGCAACAACGTTCTCTCTTTACTTCTGCCAACACATAGCCGTGGCTGGGAAATCGACGATCTTGTGTGCGTGACCTGAACCGGACGACGGCATGGTGGGGGAGTCGTGGTGGCTACACGGCTTGCAGCGGACTGTGGCGGCTAGTTTTGCTTGTCAACAACTGGTTGGCGTGGGACTTCGTTGGAAAGTTTTGAATCTCAAAGTACAAAGTTTTAATCGTGCTACCATAAATTTTGTGAATTTCAAAAGTAAAGTTTTAAATGTGGCAGTATGAAGTTGCTGAATTTCAAATGTTATAAGTTTGAAATTACAATGTTTTAAACCTTGAAATACAAAGTATATGATGTGCTATTAGAAATTTTTTTTTAGATTCATCTAGCGGCCAATAGCGGCATGAGAAAAAAAACAGGCTACCCGTCCCGGCCGCGCGCGTGATGGTCGACATACTGGTTGTCCCCATATATGATATATACCTTGCGTAAACAAAATGCAAAATAAATAAATAAATTAATGAGCCCTGAAAGCTTGAAACGCCACGTTGGGCCAAAACAAATCAGAGCGAACTTTAATTTGGGCTTTGCCCTGGTCCACGGCAAGATGTGACTTGGAGAGGTGGTGCCGAGTGCCATCAGAGGAGGGGCATGGCCGACGCGCCGCCGGAGTGGATGGCCGACGCGCCGCCGGAGGTGGTGTCGAGGTATGGTCGATCTGCTCCCCAGTTCCCGCCTCACAGATCACAGTCCAGAGTCCACAGCATGTTCCGTTCCGATTGCAACAGGAGCAGAGTAGGCTGTCTTAGTTGAATAGTTGATGCATTGCAATTCGCAATAGGAGGTTCTGTAATTGGATGAGCCTACGAGGAATAGTTAAGCACAAATGTGAAATCTTAATACTGTAGATACAGTATGAGTGGGGGGATGTTTCCCTGGTCTAACAACCAAGAACCACCCACTTTGGAAAAACTGGATAGAATTTTGATCTCCAGCAGTTGGGAGGATATTTACCCCCAGGCTGCTGTTAGAAAGCTACCCACGGATATTTCAGACCATAATCCCCTAGTTTTTTTCTCTGGACAGAATAAAAAACTCTCCCACATCCAATTCAGATTTGAATTGAGCTGGACTGATAAACAAAATTTCTATAAAGAGGTTGACAAAATCTGGAATAGACATTGTCAAGCAAAATCCACCATTGATAGAATTCAACAAAAGCTGAAACTTGTTAAGCAATTTTTCAAAGGATGGGGCTTCAATTTACAAGGAGAGCTGAGGAAAAAACGAAAACATCTTCAGGAAGAACTTAGTGAGCTTGAAGAAATTGAAGAGACAGTTGGTCTTCTTCCCTATCAAGCTGAAAGAAAAGTGGCTGCTCTAGCTGAGAATCTTTCCCTGCTGCAACAAGAAGAAACTTATTGGTTCAATAGAAGTCATGAAAATTGGTTACTCAAAGGTGATAGTAACACTAGCTTTTTCCATAGATGTGCTAATGGGAGGAAAAGAAAAAAAATACCATTTGGAATTTAGATGACAATGGAAAAATCATTGAGTGGGGATAAAAACTTGATTGAACATGCAACCAAATACTATAAAGAACTGTTTGGCCTTGCTCCTTCCCACAACATCAAAATTGATGCTAGCATCTGGCAAAACTACGAGAAACTTAGCCTGAGTGATAACTTGATCTTATGTCAATCCTTCTCTGAAACTGAAATTTACAATGCATTATTCCCAATGTAGAAGAATAAAGCCATGGGTCCTGACAAAATGCCTATTGAATTTTACCAATGTTGTAGGAAGGTGGTCAAACTCGACATTATGCAGCTTTTTGAGGATTTCCATAAGGGTTTAGCTGATATTAGCAGACTAAACTATGGGATAATCACTCTTATTCCTAAGACCAAGGATGCTTCACAAATTAAGCAATATAGACCCATTTGCTTACTGAACTTTATAAGTTGATTACTAAGACTTTGACCTTAAGAATTGAACCTTTTGCTGAAAAGTTAATCCATCAAAACCAGACTGCCTTCATGAAAGGTAGAAATATTACCTCGGGCATAATGTGTCTGATGAAATCATTCATGAAACCAAACTGGAAAAAGAAATTGGGCTTCTTTTCAAGATTGATTTTGAAAAGGCCTATGATAAAGTTAGTTAGAACTTGTTATTTGAATGTCTCCATTTGAGAGGTTTTTGCCCTCAATGGTGTGATTGGATCAAACAAGTAGTTGGGGGTGGAACTGTCAGTGTCAAAATTAATGAAATATGTGGGCTCTATATCAAAAGCCACAAGGGTGTTAGACATGGTGACCCCTTGTCCCCTATTTTGTTCAATTTTGTTGCTGATTGCTTAACTAGAATGGTTCTTAAAGCACAAGAAAATCATCTCTTTAGTGGATTAGTATCACACATATTATCCGTGGTGGTGTTGCTATATTACAGTATGCGGATGACACCATAACTTGTTTAAAACATGATCTGGATGGTGCAAGAAACATGAAACTTTTGTTGTAACACCCGATTTTCCAAAGAATACCAAGTGTTAACTTATGTGTGCCTAGGATGTCCACACAACACATATAGTGACAAATATGGTAAATATCATAAGCAATGCTTAAATAGCGAAACATATTTACATTAAGACTTACAAATATATCAAAGCACAACGGAAACTATTCTTCATCTTCTATCTTCGGGTCACCAAACTCCACAGGGATGGTTGGCTGGGGGAGCACTCGCCTAGTACTCTTGGAACAGCTCATAGAAGCACCTTACTTGAATCCTTCATAATCTGGTACCCATCCAGAATTTTTATTGGTGACAACCACAAATGTCAGCTCACCATGCTCAGCAAGTATAACATGAGGGGATGCAAGGCTCAAAAAGGCTGACACGGTTGAACTGCGGTAATCACTTTTAGTTGATCACATTTTACTTATTAAGAGTCTATGTAACTAAGTTATGGTTAGCACCCCAGTGAGAATATAATAATTATCATCAAGATTAATTCATCATCTTGAACTATCCATAGAACCATCTGTCTCGAAAAGAATCTAGGCCGCTCGTGTCCATGAGCATGGCTAGTATACTAGTTCAATAAACTCTACACAGAGGTGTACACTTTCCCTGTGAGTCGTGGTTTACCCTTTCGCCCGAGGTGGCCAACCTCTTAGCCCACTACCAAGGAAGGCCGGCAGGGTCCACTATGAAGTCTTTCAGAGGTTTGCCTAATAAGTTAGGGCCGCTAGGTTTCATTAGTCAGTCTGTGTGATACAACCTGTCCAGGGATCCACAGTCTGCTTATCCCCATTTGCGCCCCACGGGTAACCTCTAACATGCTAGAAAAGGTCCTCATACTTAACTAAAGCCAGAGCCATATAGCCCTCACAGTTGTACTGTCAATCCTGGGTGGCCGCTTTAAGATTCAGATGCATACGGAGGGCAGACTAGAGCAACCAAAAGGGCCCAATGCTCTAGCCCTCTTGTGTCCATGTTGCTTAAAAGCATCTTTCATCCATAGTTGCATAAATAAATAATCAATATTATAAATCATTATAGTTGGTGATAGCAAACTAAGCCAATCTACCTATATGCAATAACCCATAGGTAATAAGGATACAAGATATCAACAATTCTAGGTAAAGTCCTTATGGGTTTATCATATTAGACACATGCATATGAAAAGGTGATTAAATGGTTATTAGGTAACAAGGGAACTCATGCTACACTTGCCTCCAAAAGCTTTTCAGGCTCTCCAATTTCTTCACGATCATACTTGCATAGCTCCACTTCTAACGATCACAACAACCAGCACAAGCCTCACATTCAAACCTAGAAACAGTACACCAAGCATTATAAAAATAAATTACAAAGGTTTTGAAAATGTATGGATTGTTCTATAATCGTGTGAGCGCAAAAACTAAATAAAACAAGAACCACAATTAAAAGATGTGAGAGTTGAAAGGTATATGTGGCATTGGATGATGGATAACATGTTACGATATTGGTAATAAGATTTATATCTGGTTATAGAACATCACATGACAAATATGGTGGTGGTGGTGGTTAGGACATGTAGATCATGTCAAGCGCATGGAGACCATGGATTTAAGGTGGGAAGAGAGGTTACACAAATGGCTTGTATTCCAAATATTCCTTAGAGATATGTGGGACTGATTTTGGATAAGTTAATAGGTTACTTTGGAACATATCATGACCAACAAATGCACTGAGGTGGATGCTAGATCAAAGGAAAACAAGACTATGGCGATTTGTGCATCGGTTGAGCGTAACCCGTGGTGGACAGCGGTAAATATGATAGATTGCCTGGTTATATAGCAAAGACAAGTAGTGATCAACTACTTGGGGTTGCAAGGAACAGCATGAAACATATTGTGTCAAAATTATATGATGTTTCAACCATTGGTTTGACAGAGAACGAAATTGAAAGGTGGCACTGCGTGGCTGTTGGCATGGCAAGGGCAGTGACATGGCGATGATTATAACTCAAATGTCATTATTAATATGATAAAGCCAACTTGCATAGATGTGTGTAGGTATATGAGACACAATGTGGTTGAAGGGTTTGATCGCCGGAGCGACGAATCATCGGGAACACGCATGCCAACCAGCATCAGCATTGCTGCAGGGCAGCAGGACAGCGAGCAAAAGATAGGAACATATTTCTTTCAAATTTAATCTTATAGCCATGAAACTTTTCAGAGGTGTGTGCAACTATATAAAGGATAATATAGCCAAAGGTTTCATCAAGGGATTCACTAGATCAACGGGAACGTCCATGGCGAAAAATAGGGTGATTGCTGTTTGGACAGCAGGAGTGGTAGAAAATTCGGTCTCGATATCTCAGACATAGTGGATTGGATAGCCAAACCAACTTGTGGGATCATGTGCACATATGGCATAAACATGTAGGTCAAAGGGATTGGTGATTTGGACAACGAATTAACGGGGAACGCCAAAAGCACTAGGAGCTGCAATCTTTCCAACAGCAGGAACAACGGGCACGGAGATGACGATATCTTTAGATTCTCAACCCCTATGAAGAAACCATTTTACAGGGGCATGTTCAAGGATATGAACTACAATTTCACCAAAGGGTTTGATAATTTGATCAAAGGAACAGCAAAGAATGCCGTTGCCACAAACAGTAGCGCCGCTAGCTGCCAGGACAGCAACACATACGACAGGTAAAGTTCATCGGAGATCATCCATACATCATCTATGGTATTTGATATTCAGAGAGGAACATGAAAACATATTGGGATAGATGATGGAGGGTTCTCACCATGGGGATTAGTGTGGTGGAGTGGGGAAACACATCGACGACGACCGGTGATGACAACGCGGTTCAACGGTGCATCCTTCTCGCGATGCAGTTGATCGGGACGACATCCATGGTGGTAGAATACATCACCATGCCTTGAATAGCAGGGAGGTTGATGGTGAGCTCCTCCAAATCCTTGTTGGGTGCTTGGAAAGGGAATCAAGGCGGCAAGATGGGTTGCAATCACCGATATGCTTCGTTTCCATGGAGGGGAAGGTGAAGAAGGTTGGGAAAAGGTTGGGGCAGCCATGGGGGAGAAGGAGGGGCTGCAGGGGTGTCTTTCCTCTGTTATTGACGTGGGAATGAGAGTGGGAGGCGTGAGGGGGCTGTGGGGGAGGTATATGTGAAGTGGATAGGGTGGGAGACCAAAGGGTTGGAAGGCAAAGGGTCTTGTCTTGATATTTTCTTGACTTAGTTGATATTTTTGTGCAATATTGAGGGGACTTCAGGGGGTGACGTGGGATAGGGGAGAGGAAGTGATAGAGGGCTGGTTGGGCTTGGTGTTGGACCACAAAGAAGAGGAGGATGGTTGGATTTTGACCCGCGGCGAGAGATAACTCAAAGTTTGGACCGGATTCGGCCCGAAGCAATTTCGGAGGACGAAATGAATTGAGTTGACCCATTAGCAAAGGAAAGAGAGATTGGGAAGATGGTTTACTAATGGGATATATTAGGTGCTTGTACAAAAACAAGAATACAATATGGAATGATGGTGTTGAGCTCAGGCCGCGAAATTCCCGGAGACACGATTACTATTTGCAGAAGATTTAGCGTTCCAAAAGGGGACACCAAAGCCATGCAATTTTTGAAGTATGGTTCAAAAATATGTTTGGTTTTGATCAAGAGGAGAGTGCGTGGAGGAGAAAGGGTCCATGTGTATGTTTCTCAAAGGTCAGGAAAGTAGAAGAAAGTTGGAATTGAGATGGGTACACAACATGTGATTGATTTGACTAAGTGATGATAGGATTGTGTGTGTGTGAGAGAGATAGAGAGGATATACATGATTTGTCATCTAGCATAGATTTTGAATTTGGAGACTCAATCAAAAAGGATTAGGAGCTCAAATATAAGGAAGAAGGGATAAAAGAGAGAACAAGTTAGGATATGACTAGACAGAGATTTAAGGAACAGGACTTCGGGTGATGGCAAGATGACCATTTGAAGATCCATCAAGGTTTTTGAAATAAGGATCACGGCGTATAGTTTCCAAGGATTTGATCAAGAATGAAAAGTTGATCAAAGTTCTTAAGAAATTTGATTCCAATAAAACTCTATGCGCTTTTGAAAACTTTTAAAATCATTTTTCATACAAAGCACTGTGCAAAGGCATGAATGCAACATATCATTAAATTAAATATCAAAAATTTTAGAAACACACATTTTCCAACATCTAAATTATAAACAACCTAATTAAAGTTGGAAATTTTAGAAAATTCATAAAAACATTCATTTTATTTAGTGTTTTCTATGCACAACCCAAAATGGGAATTTTTGGGGTGTGACATTTGTTGTATATGTTTGAAATGCTGGCTGGCTTGAAAATTAACTTCAACAAAAGCGAAATCATTATGATCAATGATGAGGATAAATGGGGGGACTAGTATGCTGAAATTTTTAACTGCCAGCTGGGTATGTTTCCTGTGAAATATCTAGGGGTGCCAATCAGTCCTAGTTGATTGCACATCTCAGATTGGCTACTCATTGTGGAAAAAAGCAATAAAAGGCTAGATGTCTGGAAAGGAAATTCTATTTCTATTGCTGGAAGGACTGCCTTGACCTGTTCTAGCCTAAACAACTCCCCCATTTATCACATGTCTGTATACATGCGGTCTAAAACAATTATGAGCAAAATGGATAAAATTAGAAGATCTTCCTTCTGGCAAGGAGGCAGTACAAAAAGGAAGTATCACCTAGTTAGATGGACAAACTTTTTAAAGAAGAAAAGAAAGGGGGTGTTGGAATTAAAGATTTAAGGAAGCTCAACATTAGCTTGCTATGAAAATGGTGGTGGAAGATGGAAAACGAGAAAGGATTGTGGCAGGACCTTATTAGGGCCAAGTACTTTAAGAAAGCCAATATTCATTCAGTGCCTTTCAAGATTCATGACTCACCTATGTGGCATGATCTACTTAAAATAAAACATCTTTATCTCCAGGGGAGAAAAGTGAATATTCAAAGTGCAAACAATGTTAGATTCTGGGAAGAACCTTGGCTATATAATGATGTTTTGAGTACCAAATTCCCCTCGTTATACCTTCTGTGTAACCAAAAGAATACTTCAGTTAAAGATATTAGAGGTGGCAAAGTTAACATCTCTTTTAGGAGACGGCTTACTGACGACCTTACTGAACAGTGGAACCAAATCTGGGAGGATGCTCAGATGTTTAGGCTCCTTGATGGAGATGATAGAGTAAGTTGGAACTTAGAAAATCAAGGGAAATTCACTGTTAAGTCAATGTACAACGCCTTGACTAAAAATGACAATGGTAATAGTTACAAACACATATGGAAATCCAAAATTCCCCCAAAAATTAAGTTTTTCATGTGGCTTATGGCCAATGATGCCCTTTTGACCAAAGACAACATGCGCAAGAGAAATTGGGCTGGCAGCCCCGAATGTTACTTCCGTGAGGATGAGGAATCCATTACTCACCTCTTTTTTGGGTGCTCAATTGCTAAAATAATCTGGGCTTGTATTGCTACCTATCTCAATGCCACTGATATCCCTGGGGATCTCTCTAGCTGCTAGTCTTAGCTGGCCAAGTGGCTTCCTGAAGGGGATAAATTTCATATGTGGGGGTCTCAGCGATTTGCTGGGCCATTTGGAAGGCCAGGAATAAGGCTTGTTTTAGTAAAAAGTTGATTAAGAACCCACTGGAGATTCTGTGCCATGCTGCGGCTCTAATGAAATATTGGGCAGGTCTTTACTCTGAAATGGAGAAAGAGAAACTCGAAGATGGCGTTCGTACCATGCTGAAGATCGCCACGGATATCCTGGGTGCAACGAGGGGCTTGGAGAACCAAGATCAGCAGGCGCGCGGATGAAGGAGGAGTCTTGAAGATGAAGCTTTGTGCAGAGCTCAGCTTTTGAAGAAGGATGTTATTCCTGTTTTTTGATGTCTTTTGTCGGAGCTGTTGATGGTTGCTGTTATTTTGATACTGTGTTTTTTGCTTGTCAGCTAAACTTGTTAGGTTCTGGTCGGTGCTGGTCGGAAACCCCGGCAGTCTGATGTTATCCCCCTCCCCTCTCTCTCCCTACCTGTGGTTGCTGCTTCATGTGAACTTCTTAAACTGCTGTATTTCCGTTTGATAATGGAAATGGGAAAATCCTGATTCGAAAAAATACTGTAGATACAGGGTCAATCCTTCTTTTAGCTTCAAGGCTGTATGATCATCTTTGGTGTATTTGTGGTCCATTTAATTCATCAGAGCTAATCTTCTCTCTCTCTCTCTCTCTCTCTCTCTCTCTCTTTTCTTCAGTAGTGTGTTCGGTTTTGTACAGACAAGGTCCCTCTTTTTCCCACAGTTGCAATTTTTGTGTATCAAACACTCTCATTTTTCACTGTCATTCTGATAGTAGTCAGTTGAACCAAATTTACACCGAATCAATCAATCAATTAAGGGGAACATGTTTGAAATAATAGAAAATGCTAGTGAGAGTTGATCAAGCGCCGGTCAACAGGCTAGCGTGGCGTAAAAATGAACTGACAAAGACTACCATAAATTTCCACAAACTTTCCAAGTTAGTTGGAGTACTGCTGTGTGTGCGTGGATGGAATATTTTCAGACAGCATTCCACCTTCTTTTGTCGTTGTTTGACCACACTATTATCCATTTGATTTTTCCACATGACTTTAGTGCAACTCTTCCACATGTTTTGACTTTATGCCTGTTGGTCTGTTTTTATTCTAACATGAAACTAATTAGCAACTAAGGTTCTCATCGTTGATGAAGACTTATTCACAAAAGTTTCCCTTGACACCCCGTCGTCTCTATAAGGTTTGTCCCCCCTCTAAGTTCCCATCTTAGCACACGGTGGGATTTTGCCCTCAAGACGAGCTCTTCCTCATTCAAGTCCACGCAATTCAATCAAAGGTAGGTTCTTCCTCCCATTAGTTAAGCTAAATTATTTCCTGTGATCCAAAGTTCACGTATCTAATCTCTCATTGATACTAACATGTTGAATATCATGAACATGGAAGGGATACTGCAGATGTTTGAATCCTAATGGCGGAGATTGTCGGTTCTGCGGTTGTTCAGGAGTCAGTTAGCAATATCCTGTCTGGTCTCCTTCGAAAATATGAAGGGAAACAGAATTCCATTGAGTTCCACATGCTAGAGAGGCTAGAAACGGCACACATCAGGCTGGAGGCTGTTCTTCAGACATCTGATAGGTGGTACATCACTGATACATCCTTGTTGCGTTGGCGAAAAAAGCTTAAGTCTGCTGCTCAAGAGTGCCATGACACCCTGCACAGATGCAGACTGAGAATCCTAGAAGAGGAACACATAGAGAAGGAAGTAAGTAATTTCTCCGTTCCTAAGCGAGTTGTGCATGCTGCCAGATCATTCGTTTCTTCTATCTTTAGCCACGACAACAACGACTTGAACAGATCATTTGTTCAAAGATTTGAATGGTATGCAGATGGTGCTAGTGACTTTCTGAGATTACTAGAGCTTGGTGGAACGCCAAGGTGTCACATGCTCTTTGACCCTCTTATCAGGCACCTTCTTGCTGGCAAGATACTACAACATAGAATCATTAGGGAAAATGGATGTCCTTTGTTTGTACTGTTGGCGCCATTTATTAGTGCAGAGCATGGAATAGAAGGTAGGCTTTACTTCGTGCAGAAAGATCATAATCTGCCGGAAGATGATTTTTTCTTCGCTGTAACGCTACAACTTTCGGAGAGCACAGATATAGTTGGGATTGTAATTCAGTGCTTAAAGCTCTTTGCCCCTCTTTCTAAGTCTACGGTTGAAAATATTAGGAAAAAACTTATGCTACTACCTACCGAAGACATGTTGTGGGTACCATATGTTGATTCACACCAGCAAAAATATTGGGACAATATTAACAGAATTGGCGGTCATTGGTTTCGCCCAGACCCGTTGTGTTGCAAGCAGCATGATAAGCTCAATATCTATAATGGTAACAAGCTAGACAAGTCATCTGGATTACCATATGTTTCTCTAGAACCGGTTATTCATGTAGGTCTATGGTGCCAAGTCTCACTCTCAGAGTCTGAGAACCAGAGGGCATCATTGTCCGAGTGTAGAAGTTCTCTGCATGATCATCCATGTCTGAAAGCCGGAGTCCACTTTGCACCACATGACTCTTCAGAAGACACGTTGCTTGTGGATAAGTTTCCTGCAATAGCGGCAATCTACAGTGAAGAGCAACATTTTTTGCATACTGTATTTACCTTGGGACAACTTGAGGAGATCATGCTGCCAAAAGCAGTAGATTACTTCTGCCAGAATGAGGAAGCAACCGTCTACAAAATTCTTTGGAGGTCGAGGCATGGCACTGCATACATTCAGGTTGAGAGACCAAGCATATTCATGCCAAGCACACGGCCAACGTTTCATGGCGCTAAGAAAAGGAAGCTATTGCAAGGACAGGATGAGGAGTTGGAGTGTGTGAGATCTAGGCTCTCTCGATTCCTTGAGTTATGGGCTCCACATGCACCCATCAAACTGCAAGGCTCCATCATGGACTGCTATGAGGAAATAAAACAAAAACAGAAGCATCATATCACCGCCGCCTGAAATTCTCGATGATATCATAAAAGATTGGAGTGTTGCATGAAAAGATCATAGGGTGGATTTACTGTTTCTGACCAAGAACAGATCTGTCAAAACAACAGAGATCAAGTATGCATATTTTCAGAGCTCGAATTTGGGTTTGATGCTCGAACTAGGGTCAAGACTGCACAGAACCAGAGCTACAGCATTGAGGAATTTATGTGTTACTCTTTAGCAACTTATGTATAATGTTGGTCTTAGTTGAGGCCTCTGTTCTGAATTTGAAATGTGCGTGAGAATCCTGTATCGGTGTTTGTTGTCACCATTTGATCTCATAGTGGACATTCTATGGTTATAGTATTATTCATCTAATTGTATTGTACAAATAACTGTAAGATGCAACTGCATTGTAAATGTCGTTTTTGTGTGCAATCACGTAGTACGATTAGCTCATGTATCCAGATGATTGAATCCAACACATTTTATTTTTTTCCCTTGAATGATTTGCACGAGCACATCACTGTCATTTAAGGAGAGATTATTTTTTTATGTGAGACTATTACAAATACGGCACAGAAACATTCAAAGCACTGAAGCAAAAGGAGTAGCACTAGTCTCGCTGTACTCTCCTCAGTGCCATCTTCTTATTTTGCTAGGCCGAAGACCTGAGCCTTTGAGTTAGACTTGCCTTCAAAGATTTTTGTGTTCCGAGACCTTTTGCGGTGGTTGGGGATCCTTCTAAATGCCTCCGGATGCCTTAGAAAAAAAATAGTCTTTAGCTAATTCTAATCCACTACTACACAAGGTGGGGAAAAACAATTAAGCGTTAAATTGAAGACCTCCATTAATCACTGCTTACCACCTCTGTTAACCGTGTTAACCAAGGCGAGCGTCCTAATGTGCCTGTTAATCCCACTAACCAGCGCACATCTTAACGAACCCGCCTCCGCTAATGTTCTTCAGAAAATAAAAAAAAACCAAAAAACTAGTTTTTTCAAACTCACCACCTAGCGC
The DNA here is from genome assembly GCA_038502445.1 of Eremochloa ophiuroides. NCBI lineage: Eukaryota > Viridiplantae > Streptophyta > Magnoliopsida > Poales > Poaceae > Eremochloa > Eremochloa ophiuroides. The sequence continues at coordinate 3,321,395 of JAHLJS010000001.1, read as the reverse complement.
TTAACAAACTACACTTATACCACTGCGCCACACACTCGTTCATTTCTAAATATAATATGCTATCTTTTTATACTAATGTTTCAATCTTATTATATTGGATATTTTGGCTACTAAATGAACTGAAATGAAAAAACTTTTAAATATTGTCAAGTACTACAACTTTTGTGTAGAATGTATGTTCATCCAAGGTTGTTTAAAAAATTCAAAAAATTGAGTTTCAAAACATCTGAACTTTAAACACATATTTGAGATTTTAGATGGCTTCATATAATAAACTTATCATTATCAAACATGTAGATCAGTTTGGCCACTAAATTTTTGGTATTAACTAGGTCAACATTTCAGTTTGTTTGAAAATTCAAAATCTGTAACTTTCAAATACATATTTGGAACCCTACACTTCTTCAAATTAAAAACTTTTCAACTACAGAGTTGTAGATTCTATCAGGAATTATAACTTTCATATAGACCATGTCAACATACGAGATAGTTTGGTAATTTTAAATTTAAAATCTCAAAATCTGTACGCCATGGGACTGGACAACCTCGCCATCCATTCAGTGTCGGCCCCTTTATTTTGAGAGTCCAAAATTGCTCAAGTACTCGCGCCAGGATCATGCACAAGTACGTACACAAATACAGATATGGTACACAGGGATTTAATAAAAGTTCCGAGCTTTATTAGATATTGAAATATAGTGTCTTACAGGGGCGGCCCAAGGGGCAAGGCCCAAATGTTTTACAAGTCTAGCGTGATACAAGCCGTGAAGCGGCTATTAGATAAAGGGGGTAAAAGCTAACGAACTTAATACTAAGTAGTTTTTCCTAATCTACAAGCAAGCTCAAGCGTAGTCGAAACCCTAGCGCACACAAATCCTGACGATCCTCACAGAACTCCTACTCATCGAGGTTTGCAGCGGCTTCGTAGAGGTCCATGTCTTCGGGGTCAATTTCTGAAAGTCAACAACGGGTGAGTACATACGTACTCAGCAAGTCCTAACAGAGTATTACCATTCTCACCAGTACCCGGGTTAGCATAATTTTATATAACATAAATAGGATATGGTGCAAGTGTGAAATCCTACTCATAGGGACCTCATCCTGGCATCTGTCAATTCCAAGGACGTGGCTATTCGAATAGATTTATTTAACTCTGTAGAGGTGTACAATTTTCCCCACACCATAGACGTTGCCCATACCATCGTCATGGCTTGGACAAGTCTAACGAGACTCCGTACCCGCTTGGGGATTGTGACAGAACCTCCTAAGCTATATGGCCCACATGCACCTATCGTCGTCTCAAGGACCTTCGACAGCCATGCAGGTGACCCGTATAACCTAAAAGGGTCTGCCGGGTTTACGTGTAAACCCGTTTCCTCCGATCAGGATCTTAATTGCGAAGAGATTATAGAGTACAACATTTCTTACAAATTATATAACTCTGAGTACAAGAGCGGAAGACTTAAAATATTACATATGATTACAAACCAGTGTTCTTAATTAAACATAGGTACGATTATTACAAAACCAAAATACGAGTAGTGGCAGTAGGTAAGTAACTTATACAACATTTATATTACATAACATCCCTGCCCAAGGGATCAAATACTCACTTACTATCACTATCCTCCTCGACCACTTCCTCAAACACCGTCATACAGCAAGGCCCAACGCAGACCTTGGGTTGCTGATTTCCTGCAACATGGGGTTAACAAACCCTGAGTACAAGGGGTACTCCGCAAGACTTACCCGACTAAGAAAAGGAATGAGACTCAGGAATGCAGGCTGAGGAGAATCAAGGAGAGGCTTTAGCAAGAATCAAAGAGTTTTGCAGAAAAGCTCTCTAAATCAACTTAACATTTAATCTCGAAGCTAGATTGATTCATTTAGTTATCTCATCATCAATTCCCTTTCCCACATTTACCTAGTTCTGAACCACTCTTCGCTGTGTGTCAGTGGATGAAGTCTCCATTATCCGAGGAGCAACGACGATTCGAATCGATTGAAAACCCAGCTGGGGATCCCTATCCACACTGCATATATAGCACTTAAGATTGCATATACCAACCCCGTTTACCACTGGCTTTTCTAAAACTTGAACCGGTCCTGCGCCACCGGAGAGCACAGTACTCCTCTCCTCTCCAGGCACGCCGGCCACGAGGGTATACGCTACTCTCGCCATCTCTTCACTCCCAGTGCGTGGTTGTCGGTTCAATAAGAGGAGCGACCGGAGTCAGAGGCTTTCCGTAGTATGTGGCTAATTGCAAAGTCTTGATCCAGCAGGCCGGCAACGAATGGTCCCTAATGGATTCCATTTCATTTTCTTAATAGACAGTCAGAGACACTACATTGAGATTTCTTTCTCAATACAAGTCCACTGGCCTATCGACTAATTACAATAGTACATAATTGTATACCCCAAGCACACAAAATATCTTTTCATGAAATCTTAACTATTAAGTATGGCTAAGCATTTTATAATCTTTTGCCTTTAAATCAGGTTTCAAGGATATTATATTAAGGCAGGTAAATGCAGCAAGTAGGTGACAATCAACTCCTATCAACCTAATGCACCAATTTAACTCAAGGTGATAAAATTTATAAAAACAAGGAAGGGTTAATGCACCGGGGTTTGCCTTGTTGCACGGCGAGGGACGGATCAGGATTAGAACCACAAATATCGAAACCACTGACAACTCCCGGGGCCTCGTTAGCGGCGACTTGCTCGACTCTCAGTTCCTCACCTTCGGTTACTATTCGCAAGATAATGATGCATGCTTTAATAATGGTGCAAATGATAAATTAACAAATAAACAAATGCTAATTTAATAATCTTGAGTACAACTTTCCTTCACGGTAAAGTTGTAATCAGGATCTTACCTAGCAGTGTCAATATTACATAATTATTTTATCAATTATTTTAACAGTCATAGAAAGCCGCAATTAACATGACTTTCCACACTAAGGAAAGTGCTTAGGACCAATTAGGGTTTGCTGATCCTAAGTCTTCATACAATCCCAAAATGCCACACAAATCCTAAAGAGATTAACATTAAATCATTTTATTTATTTATTTATTTATTTATTTAGAGGTAATTTATCAAACAATTAAATTTCATCCAATTTAGCTACAAATTTTTATGGAGGTAGCTCACTGGTCAAAACAGCTACACAATTAATTTAACAATTTTTGGATTAATATTTTGAGCTATAAAAATCCTAGAAATGTCATTTCTTAATTAAAATGCTTATTTTTATAACATGCTGAATGTGCTTAACATACAAGTTTCATACTTTTGATAAATACTACATAATACAGAGAGACTCCACAATTTATTTGAGGATTTTTGGAGCAATACAAAAATTCATACCAAATTAACAATACTTGCAACTATTCATACCTAAGAAAAATGGAAAGAACATTTACTGAGGGTTACTGGGCCGGCTCGGCCAGGCCCAGCAGAGCCCAACTCGGCCTGTCTTCTACCTCCCGCTGTCTCTTCGCAAAACAGAGCAGGCAGGCAGGGCAGCACGCGCGCGCGGCGGCTGCCCGCCGCGGAGCTCGCCGGCAGCCACTCCCCCGGCGAGACAAAGCATACCAGAGCCCTCCCCTCCACCACCGAACTGGCCCTGAGCCCCTGCCCCTAGTCTACACTCCCAGCAGATGCCATCCCGGCGGCCATGGCGGCCCGGCCGCGGCGGCATTAGCGTTCCGACCAACCCAACCGCATCCGAAACACCCTGAGCTCACCTGGATTCTCGTGCGCATGCTAGTTGAAGCAGAAGATGGCTGGAGTGACAACCTTGACGACAACCGTGTCCTCGGCGGCGTGCTCCGGCGATCACGAGCTCGTTCCGACCTTCTTGAACTCCCAAAAAGCAAACCGACAGTTGCTTAAGCTTCACCGATCGATGGGAAAACGAGAACGTGCAAGGAAACGACTGCTAGCTCACCGAATCAGTCTAGCTCCAACGAACAGCTCGCGGCGGCGCTTTTGCCGGCTCCGAGGAAGATGACCGAGCTCGCGAACCTCCAGCGATGGCTAGCAGCAAGGTTGGGTTCTAACAGTGCGCAAGAACACTGCGGAGCTGGTGGCAAGACGGAAAGGGTGGAGATGGGTTCATGACCATGAATTCGGCCGGCGACCGAGATGGTGCCGGTGGCGGCCGAAACGGGAAAAGAGGTCGATGATGGCGTCGACTAGCGTTTTATAGGAGGAAGAAGGCCCCAGCGCTTGCCACGACACCCACCGAGTGTGACACGTTGCCCGGCCGCGTGCCCGCACACGCTGCGGCGGTGGAGGGCGGCGGCGGCCGAAGCAGGCAGGCAGCTTGGTGACGTGCTCTGCCCTGGTCACTGTAGCTAGATTTATCCCTGATTTCGTTTTCTGTAAAATTACTTTCATTTTTATGTATGAAGTCGAAAATATCCCAGAATAAAAGATGTGGGGAATTCAATTCTGAGCAACTTTCATATTTAAAGTATTTTCAAATTTCAAATAGTTTTGAAATTATGGAAAAGGGGTAAATGGCCCTTTTCCAATTCAAATTAAATCTCAAATATTTATTAAACAAATTCAAAATTTGTGAACATCAAAGTTGTTCAGTTTAGTGGGCTCTACAACTTTTATTAAAGGACCAACTCCAGATTCCAAATAGTTTTTGAACTAGAGTTTTACATTCAAATTTGAAAGTAGTAATTCAGGTTTAATTTGAATTTCAAATGAAAACTTGAAAAACTTTGTATACCAAAGTTGCTCTACATAAAAATATCTACAACTTTGCTTTTGGTACCAAAGCCCAATTCCTCATGGTTCTGAAACTAGGGTTTTAGCCCGATTTAGGGTTTTTAAAATTAAATTGCTAGTAAATCCACTCTATTGCCCTAAGCACAAGCCTTTAGTGAAAAGTAAACTTGTTCTTAGTTGATGCAGGTCAAGATTGACAAAAATTCATACATGTTGTGCAATGCTCATGATGACATGCTCAGTTTTCAAGTGTTCCGTAACACAGGAGTGTTACAGTCCTTCCCCCTTAAAGAAATCTCGTCCCGAGATTTAATAACGCTAAAAACCCTGGGTTAAGTAATGGAAAAGAAACCGTGTCACACAAACACACTTCTTTTCGTGCTATGAAACAGGTGGGGAAGTTGCATTTTTACAAACAGAAGAAATTGATCAGGCTACAGAGAAGCATAGAACTCTGGAAAGTTCTCAGATAGAAAATCTTCGGATTCCCATGTAGCCTCTTCTTTGGAGTGCTGATTCCACTGAACCTTATACCACTTCGTGGTCATCCTTCGAGTGACTCGATCCCTTTGATCTAAGACTCTGATCGGGTACTCCGCATAGGTCAAGTCTGATTTGAGTTCTACCCCTTCAAGGTCGATGACTCGATCAGGCACTCGAAGATATTTCTTCAACTGCGATACGTGAAATATATTATGAGCCTCTGACAATTGCTCAGGCAATTTCAGTTGATACGCTACAGGTCCACACCTCTGTATAAATTGGAACGGACCAATGTAGCGCAGGGATAACTTTCCTTTAACCCCGAAACGACTGACTCCCTTCATAGGTGAGACTTTCAAATATATATATTCTCCTACTTTGAATGCGAGGGGTCGACGCCTCCTGTCAGCATAACTCTTTTGGCGAGACTGGGCTGCCTTCATATTAGCTCGAATAGTTCAAACTTTTCTTCGGCTTCTTTAACCATGTCAACACCAAAGAACCATCGTTCTCTGGGTCCAGACCAATTCAGCGGGGTTCGACATCTGCGACCATATACTGCTTCGAATGGTGCCATCTTGATGCTTTCCTAATAGCTATTATTATAAGAAAATTCTATCAAAGGCAAACATTCGTCCCAACTAGCTGAATAATTGAGAACACAAGCTCTCAGCGTATCCTCAAGAATCTGATTGACTCTCTCAGTTTGACCCCCAGTCTGAGGATGATAAGCAGTACTGTGCAGAAGCTTGGTACCCAAGGACTCATGGAAAGATTTCTAAAAATTGGAGACGAATTGTGTACCTCTGTCAGATACAATAGTCTTTGGCACCTCGTGAAGTTTCATGATGTTATTAATGTATAAACGTGCATACGTTGCCGCGGTGTATGCGAGTTTAACAGGTAGGAAGTGGGCTTATTTGGTGAGGCAATCTACAATAACCCAAATTGAATCAAAGCCTCTAGATTTCTTGGGCAAACCCACGATAAAGTCCATACTGATATCCTCCCACTTGCCTCTAGGAATAGGCAATGGGTGGAGTTCACCTGCTGACTTCATGTGCACAGCCTTTACTCTCTGGCAGGTGTCACACTTGGCAACATATTGGGCAATCTCGATCTTCATTTTGGTCCACTAGAATCTCTGCTTCAGGTCCTGATACATCTTATTACTTCCTGGATGAATAGAAAATCTTGTTAAGTGCGCTTCATCAAGGATTTTTCGACGTAACTCAGGAACCTTTGGAACTACTAAACGATTCTTGAATCATACAACACCATCATCATCAATTTGGAAACAGTCAGCTTTCCCAGCTAAAACCTTTTCCTTGATGTATTTAATACCTTTATTCTTTTTCTGTGCGGCAACAATCTCTTCTCGGATAGTCGACTCAATGCTGAGGTTGGTTAAGCTGCCTTGTTGACCCATCTCGATGTTCAACTTTTCAAGCTCATAACACAAAGAAAGGTCTAACAGCATCACTGTCAGACAGTGGCAGTGAGCCTTTCTACTAAGTGCATCGGCAACTACGTTCGCCTTACCAGGATGGTAATGCACTTCCAGATCATAGTCCTTTATCGGTTCGAGCCATCTTCGTTGCCTCATGTTCAACTCTGACTAAGTGAAGATATACTTCAAACTCTTGTGATCAGTATATATATGACAAGTGTTGCCTAGCAGATAATGACACCAGATCTTTAGAGCGTGAACAACAGCGGATAACTCCAAATCATGAGTTGGATAATGCTCTTCATGTTGCTTCAGCTGACGAGATGCATATGCAATGACTCGGCCTTCTTGCATCAGCACACATCCAATACCAATACCTGAGGCATCGCAATACACATCGAACGGCTTCTCAATGTCAGGCTGAGCTAAGACAGGAGCAGTGGTCAAGAGTTTCTTCAGAGTTTGAAAAGCTCCTTCACATTCAGCTGACCATTTGAACTTCACATCATTCTTAAGCAACTCAGTGATTGGCTTAGCTATCTTAGAGAAGTTAGGGATGAATCGGCGATAGTATTCTGCCATTCCTAGAAAACTTCTAACTTGATGAACAGTGGTCGGCGGTTGCCAATTCAAGACTTCCTCAACCTTCCTAGGATCGACAGCTACGCCTTCAGCTGATTATATATGTCCTAGAAATTGGATTTCCTTTAACCAAAATGCACACTTGCTGAACTTGGCATACAGCTTATGCTCCCTTAATCGAGTCAGAACAATGCGAAGATGTTCCGCATGCTCCTCCTTGCTCCTTGAATATATCAAGATGTCATCTATGAACACTACTACAAACTTGTCCAATTCGGGCATGAACACAGAGTTCATCAGATACATGAAATGAGCAGGAGCATTGGTCAGACCGAAAGACATGACCAAGTACTCATATAACCCATAACGAATAGTGAAAGCTGTCTTAGGAATGTCCTCGGGACGAATCTTTATTTGGTGATACCCCGAGCGAAGGTCAATCTTAGAAAACACCTTTGCTCCCGCAAGCTGATCAAAAACAAGATCAATCCGAGGCAGAGGGTACTTGTTCTTGATAGTGACTTCATTCAACGGTCTATAGTCAACACACAACCTTAGAGTTTTGTCCTTCTTCTTTACAAAGATAGCAGGACAACCCCACGGAGAAGAGCTTGGTCTGATAAATCCCTTATCTAGCAACTCTTGCAACTGAACCTTTAATTCTGCCAACTCATTCGGAGGCATTCTATAGGATCTTTGGGAAATCAGAGCTGTTCCCGGCTTCAACTCAATGGTAAACTCTACATCCTGGTCAGGAGGTAATCCAGGCAGATCTTCAGGAAATACATCTGGAAACTCACAGACTACCAGAATGTCCTGAACTTCTTTCACTGAGGTGGCATTAACTCTTTCAACAGCCCTCTGAGGTGTTGGAAGTTGGATGAGAAGTTGAGAAGTACTATTAGGTAAGTTCACTGTTATGGTTCTATTCAGAGTATCAATAATAGCTCCTCGCTGGTACATCCAATTCATACATAGGATCACATCTATATCTTGATCCTTTAACACTATCATGGATGTGGGGAAAAGATGACCACCCAAGTCTATAGGTACCTGATATACCATTTCCTTGGTACTCAGTCGTCCCCCAGGCGATTGCACTATAATACTTTCCTTAGCTTTCCCAATTGGAATATCATGCTCAATGACAAATGCATGATTGATAAAAGTATGAGATGCACCAGAATCAAAAAGCATAATAGCAGGATGATTTGCAATAGGAAACCTACCAAGCATGACGGGTTCTCCTTTTGGGATTTCATTGACCTAAGTATAGTGGACTTGTCCTACTTTCTTCACGGCCTTACCCTTCTGGTTCTGCTGGTTGTTACGGTTCTGATTCTGCTGCTGCTGCTGACCACTAATAACCCTTGGAACATTTGGATTATACTGTCTCGGAAACGGGCAATCACGAGAGTAATGCCCGGGCTTCCCACAGTTAAAGCATGGAGCGTTGTAGTTTGGTGGTGGAGCTTGGATACGAACACCAGGGGCGTTCGGCTGAGTGGTATTTGGCTTATTAATATTCTGTGGTGCGGCAGCAGGGCGGATAACAACCTGTTGCCGGGGTGGATATTGTGGCTGTGGATACTGGGTACGTTGGTGTTGCACAGGGTGGAACACAATCTTCTGGCGCTTCTTACCACCAGAAGGTCCGGTCGGCACAATCTTCTTCTTTCGTTTCTCCGCCTGATGAGCACAATTCTTAGCTTCATATGCAATTGCTATGTTAACTGCCTGATGATAAGTAGCATCTGGGTTGGAGGTCAACGCTCTCTGAATTTTTGAGTTCAAACCCCTTTCAAAGTAGTCTTTCTTTTTGTGATCAGTGTTCACATGATGAGGTGCATATTGAGAAAGGTGGTTGAACTTGGACACATACTACATCACGGTGTCCTCCCTCTGGCGAAGTGCTAGAAACTCATCTAACTTCAGCTTCATGACTCCAGCAGGAATGTAATGGGCACGAAAACCTTCACGGAACTCGGCCCATGTCACACGGTGATCTTCTGGCTGGGCGGCAACAAAGTTCGCCCACCAGTTGCTGGTAGCTCCCCGAAGCTGTTGTGCTGCGAACAGAGGCTTCTGATAGTCGGTGCATTGAATAAGACTAAACTTTTGCTCCATAGTGCGGAGCCAATTGTCAGCCTCCGACGGCTCATCAGCTTTGGTGAAAATCGGTGGGCGAGTATCTGTGAAATCCATATAAGTGGTTTCATCCCGGTTATTACGCCCACGACGGTTTCCCTGATTATTTTGATTTTGATTCTGTGCCAATTGAGCAGTAGCATTCGCCAGTGCGGTGATAGCATCCGCTAATGTTGGTGGAATTGGTGGCGGGTTAGGAAGCTCATCACTACCATGAGAGGTTCCAGCCTCATCAGAAGCATGAGTACGCACCGGCATCTGTATATATAAGCAAGCCATATTCACATATACTTATTCCAAACCTTGGCAGTACATAGCATTTTACAGATTACAATACCAAAATTTGTCGCGCTCCCAGCACGACACAGCTTAGTGGTTAGTCTAGCTTAGGTAACTTATTTTACATACCCAACCTAAGGTTTAAGTTTAAGCTATCCTAAGTAGTGCTAGGTGTTGCAGGCATGTTGTGCCCTCGCTGGATTCCGTGTCCTGATCGTCCTGGTCCGCCTCGTCAGACGCGCCTTGAGGATGTAGCTGATGGTACAGTCGGTATATCTCCTCGTGCACCTCCTCATTCTGACGCTCGAGGTCCCTTGCATAAACCTCTAACTCGCAAACTCAAGTCAGAGCACGGTCCTCCTGCTGTCCCGTGAGGTCACGTTCCGCCATTACCTCCCGCAGACGTGTCTTCAGTTGACGCACCCTGATTGCGCCCCTGCAGCGGTTGTCAAACATCCTGTCGAGACGCTCATGCAGCCTCTCGATCTCTGCCCACAGCTCAGCTTGGCTGCTGTTGGGAGTGACCCTTGGTGCGATCTGGTGCTGTTGCACACCTTGAGGTCCAACCATCTTGCGAGCGGTGCGCTCGGTACGGTCCATCTATAGAAGGTAAGCTAGAATTAGTTTAACCAAATTACAGGTTAGCAAGAATAGGTTTGGATCTACTAAACCCATGCCCCTTTAAGAAGGAAGGTAATTATTATCAAGTTAACAATTATGATGCATGCAACGTACTTACGAAATAATCACAAGCAAAACAATAAATTGGCTTGATAATAAATTTTTAAACATAGGGCTAGTATATCATAAATGCTATTTCCCTATAATGCCAATACTCATCAATTTTTGCCTTTATTAAATTGATTAAGACAAGATAATAAGCAATTTGGACCAAATTACAAATTAATAATGGATTCAAATCACTTTAAAATTTTGAAAAAGACCCTGCAAGTCTTTGCAATTAAGGCTCCGGTACCAGCTGTGACAGAACCTCCTAAGCTATATGGCCCACATGAACCTGTCATCGTCCCAAGGACCTTCAATAGCCGTGCAGGTGACCCGTATAACCTAAAAGGGTCTGCCGGGTTTACACGTAAACCCGTTTCCTCCGATCAGGATCTTAATTGCGAAGAGATTACAGAGTACAACAATTCTTACAAATTACACAACTCGGAGTACAAGAGCGGAAGACTTAAAATATTACATATGATTACAAACCAGTGTTCTTAATTAAACATAGGTACGATTATTACAAAACCAAAATACGAGTAGTGACAGTAGATAAGTAGCATATACAACATTTATATTACATAACATCTCTGCCCAAGGGATCAAATATTCACTCAATATCATTATCCTCCTCGACCACTTCCTCAAACACCGTCATACAGCAAGGCTCAACGCAGACCTTGGGTTGCTAATTTCCTGCAACATGGGGTTAACAAACCCTGAGTACAAGGGGTACTCCGCAAGACTTACCCGACTAAGAAAAGGAATGAGACTCAGGAATGCAGGCTGAGGGGAATCAAGGAGAGGCTTTAGCAAGAATCAAAGAGTTTTGCAGAAAAGCTCTCTAAATCAGCTTAACATTTAATCTCGAAGCTAGATTGATTCATTTAGTTATCTCATCATCAATTCCCTTTCCCACATTTACCTAGTTCTGAACCACTCTTCGCTGTGTGTCAGTGGATCAAGTCTCCATTATCCGACGAGCAACGATGATTCGAATCGATTGAAAACCCAGCTGGGGATCCCTATCCACACTGTATATGTAGTATTTAAGCTTGCATATACTAACCCCGCCTACCACGGCTTTTCTAAAACTTGAACCAGTCCTGCGCCACCCGAGAGCACAGTACTCCTCTCCTCTCCAGGCATGCCGGCCACGAGGGTACATGCTACTCTCGCCATCTCTCCACTCCTAGTGCGTGGTTGTCGGTTCAAGAAGAGGAGCGACCGGAGTCAGAGGCTTTCCGTAGTATGTGGCTAGTTGCAAAGTCTTGATCCAGCAGGCTGACAACGAATGGTCCCTAATGGATTTCATTTCGTTTTCTTAATAGACAGTCAGAGACACTACATTGAGATTCCTTTCTCAATGCAAGTCCACTGCTCTATCGACTAATTACAATAGTATATAATTGTATACCCCAAGCACACAAAATATCTTTTTCATAAAATCTTAACTATTAAGCATGGCTAAATATTTTATAATCTTTTGCCTTTAAATCAGGTTTCAAGGATATTATATAAAGGCAGGTAAATGCAGCAAGTAGGTGACAATCAACTCCTATCAATCTAATGCAGCAATTTAACTCAAGGTGATAAAATTTGTAAATACAAGGAGAGGTTAATGCACCAGGGCTTGCCTTGTTGCACGGCGAGGGACGGATCAGGATCAGAACCATAAATATCGAAACCACTGACAACGCCCGGGGCCATGTCAGCGGCGACTTGCTCAACTTTCACTTCCTCACCTTCGGTTACAATTCACAAGATAATGATGCATGCTTTAATGATGGTGCAAATGATACAATTAACAAATAAACAAATGCTAATTTAATAATCTTGAGTACAACTTTCCTTCACGGTAAAGTTGTAATCAGGATCTTACCTAACAGTGTCAATGTTACATAATTATTTTATTAATTATTTTAACAGTCATAGAAAGCCGCAATTATTATGACTTTCCATACTAAGGAAAGTGCTTAGAACCAATTAGGGTTTGCTGATCCTAAGTCTTCATACAATCCCAAAATGTCACACAAATCCTAAAGAGATTAACATTAAATCATTTTATTTATTTATTTATTTAATTAGAGGTAATTTATCAAACAATTAAATTTCATCCAATTGAGCTACAGATTTTTGTGGAGGTACCTCACTGGTCAAAACAACTACACAATTAATTTAACAATTTGTGGATTAATATTTTTGAGCTATAAAAATCCTAGAAATGTCATTTCTTAATTAAAATGCTTATTTTTATAACATGCTGAATGTGCTTAACATACAAGTTTCATATTTTTGATAAATACTACATAATACAGAGAGACTCCACAATTTATTTTAGGATTTTTGGAGCAATACAAAAATTCATACCAAATTAAAAATACTTGCAACTATTCATACTAAGAAAAATTGAAAGAACATTTACTTAGGGTTACTGGGCCGGCTCGGCCAGGCCCAGCAGAGCCCAACTCGGCCTGTCTTCTACCTCCCGCTGTCTCTTCGCAAAATAGAGTAGGCAGGCAGGGCAGCACGCGCGTGGCGGTTGCCCGCCGCGGAGCTCGCCGGCGGCCACTCCCCCAGGCGAGACAAAGCGTACCAGAGCCCTCCCCTCCACCACCGAACTGGCCCTGAGCCCCTGCCCCTAGTCTACGCTCCCAGCAGATGCCATCCCGGCGGCCATGGCGGCCCGGCCGCGGCGGCATCAGCGTTCCGACCAACCCAACCGCATCCGAAACAGCCTGAGCTCACCTGGATTCTCGTGCGCATGCTAGTTGAAGCAGAAGATGGCTGGAGTGACGACCTTGACGACAATCGTGTCCTCGGCGGCGTGCTCCGGCGATCACGAGCTCGTTTCGACCTTCTTGAACTCCCAAAAAGCAAATCGACAGTTGCTTAAGCTTCACCGATCGATGGGAAAATGAGAACGTGCAAGGAAACGACTGCTAGCTCACCGAATCAGTCTAGCTCCAACGAACAGCTCACGGCGGCGCTTTTGCCGGCTCCGAGGAAGATGACCGAGCTCGCGAACCTCCAGCGATGGCATGCAGCAAGGTTGGGTTCTAACAGTGCGCAAGAACACTGCGGAGCTGGTGGCAAGACGGAAAGGGTGGAGATGGGTTCACGACCATGAATTCGGCCGGTGACCGAGATGGTGCCGGTGGCGGCCGAAACGGGAAAAGAGGTCGACGATGGCGTCGACTAGCGTTTTATAGGAGGAAGAAGGCCCCCATTGCTTGCCACGACACCCACCGAGTGCGACACGTTGCCCGGCCACGTGCCCGCACACGCTGCGGCGGTGGAGGGCGGCGGCGGCCGAAGCAGGCAGGCAGCTCGGTGACGTTCTCTGCCCTGGTCACTGTAGCTAGATTTATCCCTGATTTCGTTTTCTGTAAAATTACTTTTATTTTTATGTATGAAGTCAAAAATATCCCAGAATAAAAGATGTGGGGAATTCAATTCTGAGCAACTTTCATATTTAAAGTATTTTCAAATTTCAGATATTTTTGAAATTATGGAAAAGGGGGTAAATGGCCCTTTTCCAATTCAAATTAAATCTCAAATATTTGTTGAACAAATTCAAAATTTGTGAACGTCAAAGTTGTTCAGTTTAGTGGGCTCTACAACTTTCATTAAAGGACTAACTCCAGATTCCAAATAGTTTTTGAACTGGAGTTTTAAATTCAAATTTGAAAGTAGTAATTCAGGTTTAATTTGAATTTCCAAATGAAAACTTGAAAAACTTTGTATACGAAAGTTTCTCTACATAAAAAGAGCTACAACTTTGCTTTTGGTAACAAAGCCCAATTCCTCATGGTTCTGAAACTAGGGTTTTAGCCCGATTTAGGGTTTTTAAATTAAATTGCTAGTAAATCTACTCTATTGCCCTAAGCACAAGCCTTTAGTAAAAAGTAAACTTGTTCTTAGTTGATGCAGGTCAAGATTGACAAAAATTCATACATGTTGTGCAATGCTCATGATGACATGCTCAGTTTTAAGTGTTCCGTAACACAAGAGTGTTACAGGAATGACCCTGGATATCCATATAACTCTACCACGGTCCCTCAGGGGTTGGAAACAGGAGGTCACCTAGTCCTCCCTGAGCGTCACTTAGATTACCTGAAATATCAAATAAACATGTGGCCAAAATAAAGAAGTTTAACGTGGAAGATCACTTAGCAATCCACGCCAATCGGACCATGGAAGATCACTTAGCATCCATGTCAGCTCCTGTGTTTCCGTTGCCAGCACCGGCCTCCTGATAGAAATTATACTTCTACCCAATGGGGTGTGGGATCAAGTCTGCCCATATAGACGTGTGGCTGTACGAATTATCCCACCAGGCGAGATGGCTATGAACTAAATCTTGGGTGACCGAGGCGTGTATCTCCAACAGGAACCCACACTTGGCGAACCTGCCAAGGCAACTTGCACCATGCAAGCTACCCGTCAACCACCCCTGCCTAGTTGTCAATTTTATTATTCATGGTTCCATTATCCTTATTATCCGATTAAACTCATTCATCAAATTGACCATTATCACATTTATCCTTGGTCATGATCCAATCCATAATTCCATATAGTTGAATGTCACATAAATAGATAATTAAATAATTGTATGTTTATGAGAACGGAATCTGGAAGGGGGAGAGCATGGTCAGGTTACCAAGAGGAAGGTAGGGAGGTGTGGAGTTAAGACTTGCTTTCGTTGTCGTCACTCCCCGGTTCCTCTACGTAATCCGGGTCCTCACTCTCTTGATAATCCCCGTCTGCCGATCGGTGATTATCCAAACACCAACACTCAGCAAATTAAAATAGGCAACACAAACAAACATAGAACAATATGGTGGTACTATGCTGAATATTCAGAACATGATTTTAGAAAAAAATTATGAAAGTGGTTTCACTCGAAACGGAGTTTGTATGCAGTAGTTATGTACTCTACATGTTTAATATTTATTCACATCTAAGTAGAATTTTTAGATGCATGATTTCTGTATGAGCTATGCAAGGAAAATATATGGTATGGTTCCTGGGGGCTTCTAGTTTATTTACAAATTTTCTGGGAATTTTTCAAGGTCAGGAAATAGGGTTTTTATCCTTCTATGTACACTAACAGAGTGCACCTAACAATTTACCGTGCTGTTGTGAGGGGAGTGCATCTGCGTGACTGGTTAGTGGGGCCCGCACGTCAGCTGAACCGGCGCTTGGTCGGACGGCGTCTGGGTCGCGTGCCACGTGGTGGTGCGGGATTGAAGGAGGAGGGAACGGAGGGGCGGACGGAACGTGACGACGTTCGGCCGGTCCCGCGTGCCAGTGACAGAAGGGAGGAGATGGAAGGGGACGGCGTCAGCAGGTTGGCCGTCACCCTCGCCGGAACAGGGAGAGGGGAAGGGGACTCAATGGAGTCGGGTCTGCCGACGGCGGGACCCTTTAGCAGGCGCTGTGAGGTAATAATCGGGATGCCAGAGGGGCTCCCACATCATTTGTGAAGCATCTAGGCCCTAGTGGTTTCGCTGATTAATGACAACAAAGAGGTTATTATGACTAACGTATGTTTTGCAGGATAACCTAGAGGTTAGGTCATAATAACATGTAGGTTCAAGCCCCTAGCGCTGGAAATCGATTCGGTTTTTAGAGGATGGAAGGCAAGACGGGGATAGGCTAATTCCAAGTGTCGATTGGAGTTGAGAGACACTTAGAGTAGTCATAGGTTTTGTTTTTCTCTCTGACCGTACTATAAAGAGGGGTTTGGATGGGTAGCTTGACTTAGGGCAAAATTAGAAAGAGTAGATGTGATGCACACTTATCCAACATAGCTCTAGACAGCCCAGAGAGTCTCTTGAGAGAGAGGATCAAACTTCGTTTTGGAAAGTTTTTGATTCAGCGAAGTTTGGACAGAGTTTGAGGCGTCGAACCCTGAGCAGTATGGTTGTCGGACCAATACTCAGAGTCTGACGGCCACGTGGCAGCCACTGGTTGCACCCCAGCAAACCAGGGAGTGTCAGACGCTGCTGGGATGGTCGTCGGACCATACTCCAGCGTCCGACGGTGCTAGAGGGTTCTTAGGAGAGCGTAGGACAGTGTTCTTGGGGGGTGTCGGACTATTGCTTCGCTGAGTCCAATGCTTCTGGAGAGGTACAGAGAGCGCGTTTGGGCGTCGAACTATGTCCGACGACGAGCGTCGGACCATTAGCACGTTGTCTGCGAGTTGAGCGTTACTGTGCAGAGCTCACCCGAGAGCTCAAGGGCGTCGGACTGTGGTCCGATGGTGTGTGTCGGACCATTGGTTTGGGTCCAACGCCCCTTCGACACAGTGTTGGCTGCAGTTACCTGTGAGAGTCGGACTGGTGGGAATTGGTCGACGGGTGCCATGTTCACTCGGTCCGACGGTTCGCAGAAAGCTGAAAACAGTACAAACGGCTAGTTTTGGAGAGGGAAAGTATTTATACTTCACCATTGGCTTCGTTCTAGCTCTCTTGCCCATTTGTTCAGCTGAAGCAACCATTGTGATCTTGTGAGAGTGCAAGAGCCCTGGGGAGGTTGAGTGATTTCCACTTGCTTGTGAGCTTCTTCCCTAGAGAGTGTTCAAGAGTGACTTGTGTGCATCCATCACCCTCTTTGGCCTTGTTCTTGGTCAGGTGAGAGTTTAGGCTTGTTACTCTTGGCGATCGGCATCACCTAGACGGTTTGGTGGCGATCGGAGGCTTGGTGACTGCTTGGAGAGCTTGTGGATGGCCCAAGCCAAACTTGTGAGCGGTTGTGGGTGATCCACCGCGTCGGAGAGGCAAAGGATCAGCCCGTAGAGAGCACTTGGTCTTTGCGAAGATCAAGGGGGAGCTACACCCTTGCTTGGGTGCTCCAACGAGGACTAGTGGGGAGTTTCGACCCTCCGATACCTCGGGAAAAACTCGGCTTGCAATATCTTGCTCATTTACTCTCCCGCATTTACTTTGTGTTCTTTACATTCCTAGAGTAGTATACTTGTGATAGGACTTGGCTCTAGGTTGCATAACTTTTTTTAGGTTTAGAATTACACACAAGCTTTTGTGGGGTGAGATTGGGCATATGGCGATAGGTTGATTTGATTTGCGAAAAGTTTATTAGTTGCCCAATTCACCCCCCTCTTGGGCATCCTCGATCCCTTCAATTGGTATTGGAGCCTTGTGCTCACTAATTTGGCTTAACCGCCGAGAGAAGGATGTCCAGTGGTCACGATGGTCCCCCTCCCGTCTTTGACGGTAACGATTTTCCTTATTAGAAAATTCGTATGGAGGCATACCTTGAGGCGGTGGACCTTGGTGTTCACAAAGCCGGTACACAAGGGTACCCCACTCCCAAAGCCGGCGCAACCCTCACACCCATTGAGGAAGAGGACGAAAATTGGAATGCTAAGGCTCGCAACATCATCTTTAGAGGCTTTAGCAAAGAGGTGTTCAACCGTGTGAGGAACCATAAAAACACCCATGCACTATGGTCGGATATTTGTGCGCTTCATGAGGGAACCAAGAGTGAGTGTGAGAAACGCTACTACCTTGTGATGGACACGCTTAATTCTTTCAAGATGCTTCCTAATGAAAGTGCTAATGACATATATTCTCGCTTGAATATCATTTTAGAGGAAGTCAATGGACTTGGGCTTACCCAACTCTCTCCCGCCGAAGTTGCAAGGAGGATCCTCAATGCTCTTCCCATTGACAAGTATGGTCACATTGTTGACACTTGTTATCGTCTAAATTTTATTATCAATTATCCCTGCATTAAACATGAATATCCAGTAGAATAGGGTTATTACAGAAGTTTTGGTGAATTGTATATTTTCCAGGGATTATTCCAGAAAAGCATAAAAGAGGGATTAAAGTGCATAAAAGACACGAAACTTGACCGCGAAGGAAACATCATCACGAAGACCCTGAAAGAGTGTAGAACACACCCGAAACAAACAGAGGCCCGCACCTGACAAGGTGGGGCCAGCCGGCCCCAAGGAGGAGCCGGGCGGCGCCCCCTAGGGTTTCCACCCGCCGCATTCTGGGATCTTCTACCACCGCCTTTTAGGAGTCATCTGGGCCCTTGGTTAATGTAACAACCCTAAAAATCCACACAATCTAAAAATCCCAACCAATTAAATTTTTTCATTTATTTATTGTGAAAACCCATTTTTCTTGTGCAAGCATATAGGTTTCATTATGAATTTGGTAAATAAAGGAGTGTAGTTTGCATTTTAATTCCATTCACATAGAATAATAACTTATGCATCACATTTGGGATTTATTGCAATTTATGTTTGTATTTACTCAATATTTAAAATGGGCAATATATGTATATATACACTAAAATGAAAATAGAAAAGGAGAAAGAGAGTTAGGCCAGCCCGGCCTTCTTCTCCTCACCTCACCCGCGCGCGCGCTCCACCCCGCCTCCCCGCACTGGGCCGGCCCAACACCGCGCGCACGCGCGCGACCGTTTCACCCGCTTCCCCGCAGCCGCTGACCACCCGGCCCCGCCTGTCAGCCGCTCTCACCCCCCCACTGTTCTTCTTCCTCGCAGAGGCGACGGGGACGAGTGCACGCAATTCGCGTGACCCCGGTCCCACAGCCGACAGCGCCACGCATGGCAGAGCCCTGACCCCGCTGTCCCCCTCCTGTCCCCTCCTTTCTTGGCCGCCAAGCGAGCCCGCGTGCACCCTAAAGCCCTAGCATCGAGCGCCCGTAGCCCTTTGATCTACCGAGATCAATCGCGGCCGACCGCCATGGGAACCTGCCAAGCTCGCCTATAAATTGGAGCACCCGAGGAGCCCTAGCCCATTCCCACTTGCAGCCGCCACGCTGCGGCTCCACAAGCCACCGCACCCCACCGCATAGCCGAGAGAGAGGGAGAAGGGCAGAGCAGAGGAGGAGGAGCTGCCGGAGCGCCGCCGCCGCGGAGCACGCCGAGCCGGACACGAAGGAGAAGCCGGAGCCCCGTCGTGGTTCGGCACGGCACTGCGTACGCTCTGCTCGGCTTCGACTCGCCACTGCATCGCCATCCTAGCTTCACCGACACCACGGTGAGCCACCGCACGCCATGTCCGAACCTCGCCCTGCTTTTGCCATGGCGTTCCGCCCACGGGACGCGCAGGCATGAGCCTTTACCGGCTCAGGAAGATCACCTGCACCATGCACTCATGCGACCGGCCGAAACCCCCGGACTACAAGCTTGCTAGACCGAGAACGCAGCACGACGCGTTCTCGGCGGAGCGCGCTCACCACCGACGCGTTCCGACGCCGAATCACCCGTTCTGAGCAATCCGACTAGCACCCGTATAGGTTAGAGCGTCGTGGAGCACCGCCACGACCCCTTGAGCTAGCTACGCGGATCTAAGCGCTAGAGGAAGCCTGAATCGCCTTGGCCGCGTGCGCCGCGACCTTACCGGAGCGCCGCCGCGAGCCGTCGCCAAAAGAAGGTCATGCCATGGCTAAAGTTCGCCACCAGAGTGTTGTATGCTTCTCTGGCCTCACCAATTTGACGAGACCGCATTCGATTGAACCAATACTTGGTCGTAGCCGCGTTGCCGCCTTCCGCCGTCGTCGGCGACACGCCGCCGCCACAACCGAGCACCTTGGGAATCTCGGTAGCCAAAATTGGTAGTTGGTATACCATCGCCATAGACCCTGGACGCGTATACATCTCCTAGAAGACCTCCTTAGCCCCGCCGGAACCTCACAGTCGCGGCGACATCGCCGCCGACACATTCCGCCTCGCCTAAAATCCGTTCCGAGTACCCCCGGTCGCCTCGCGCTGCGGAGAGAGGCCGACGAGGTTCGCCAAGTCTGCCTCAGCACCGCCGCGTAGATAGCCGAGCCCCGAATCATGTCTGTCGCCTTGGCTACCTGCGCCTCCATGTCACACCCCGATATTAAATACAACACCAGGATGTATAAAAGCTCACATGTGTGCCAAGGATCAAGTCCACACATGCTAGACAAATTAAATAGTACCATTGCAGAGTTTGTTACTTAGCGAACAATATTTAAATCATAGTACTTTATTACAACATCTCAGCGGAAAAGATAATTCTCGTGGCAGCTTCTTCGCAGGGACGTTGACTGGTTGACAACAAGTCTAGAACTCGTTGCGGTAATCATAACTCCAATCTTCATCTGTTGTGTGGTAATAGCAAGGGTGAGCACATTTCGTACTCAGCAAGTAAAACACAGGGTTCATGAGGCTCAACTAGCTGTATGTGGTGATGTTGCGGGAGCATTTTTAAAGACAATTAATTATAGCACAATAAGTAGCATCAATGGTGTTTCATAAATTCCCATATTCATGATCAATGTAAAGTGAAGTAGTAAGCATAAACAATTAAACAATGACAATATTTTCTGTTCCATGAGGATTCCAAGCCACCCATGACCGAGGGCGCGGCTAGTATACCAGTTTTACACTCTGCAGAGGTTGCACACTTTCACTACGAGCCGTGATTCCCATTTGCTCGGGTTAATTACTCCCAAAAACACTACCAAGGTGAGTGAGCAGGGTATCACTATGAAGTCTTTCAAAAGTCTTGTCTAACAAGTTAGGGCCGCTATGGATTCTGTGCCTGTTCTTATAGTATTTCCCCTGCCTGATGGCACATAACCGCAGCCTATACACATCATTCCAGACAGGGGCCAAACTATAAGCTATCCCGGTTAATCACACCCCACTTGCGCCTTTCGGTAACTACTAACAAGCTAGACAAGAGCATTTTACTGAACTAAAACCAGAGCCCATTAGCACTCATAGTTGCGCGGTTTTCCCGGAGGTTCACTTACGGATAAAGTCATCTTTTAAAGTTCATTGCATTACCATTAGACAATTTACAAGATCATGATATTAATAGCATAGCCAATCCATCCACATGCGTAAACCATAGGTATCAAGGTAACAGGTACAAATCTATGGAATTCACTAGGGTTGACAAGGAATTGCATGCATATGATATTTATAAAAAGCTTTCACAAGTAGGTAACAAGGATAATCCCATGAATTACTTGCCTTGCTCAGGGAAGTCTTGCTGGTCTTGCTGGTCCTCGAAGTGCGGGTCGTAACCAACGTCGAATTGCTCACCGTCTATACTCGATCAAACACCATAATACAAGCATACAGGGGCATTCATGCAAGGCAAACAAGAGTATAAATTAGAACAGTACACCAACAGTGAGAAAACCAATTAAAAAGTTTATAAAACTGATCTACACGTTGCTACGATCACATCGATATAAAGATCATCGAAAACGGATTTAAAACGTGAAAGATATGAATTTTCCAAGTTTTAATGCATTTTTAGGGATTAAAATAATACTTAAAATAAAAATACTTTTAACATAGACAAAAGTTATATCACTGGATAGAGGGTGAAATTATGAATCTAATGCAATTTGAATCGCTCGAATCGGAGCTAAAACGCATAAGTTATGGCCAATTCAAAATGAGTGGCAAATTTGTAAAGTCTGAAAACGTATTTTCATTTGAACAGAGAGAAATACGCTTTTGAAAACGGAAAGCGTAAACTGAGAGCGCGCGGGGCTGGCGGCTTTGACCGAGTCTGCGGCCACGTGGCGCGATGTGATTGGTCGGGTCCACCACGCTGTCCGTGGACCAGCGCGCGTGCGCGGGTGGACCGAGTCCACACTGTAGCCATGCCCCGAAGGGGTATGGGCTGCTGGGATCCGTCCGATTCAAAATGAACGGACGTGATTAGATCGGGAGGGGGGGTGGCGGCGCTTCCGCCGGAAAACAGAGGATGGCGGCGGCGGTTCGCCGGTGGCTTGCCGGAGAAGGTGAGAACGGCGCTACAGCGGACCATTCGGCACGGGAACGGCAAGGAAAACAAGAGAGGGGACACCGCAAGCTCACCTAGGGCGTTGAGAAGGGACGAAACCGGCTCTGGAGGTGCTTGCGACGGACGGCGGTGGACGGGAAGCTCCTGTGCACGGTGGTGAGTCGGTCAGTGCACCAATCGAAGGGGAAATAGGTGCGGTGAGTTCGCCAAGGCCTCACGAAGCTCACGAGTAACTCACCTAGAGAAGAACGCCGACCGGCGGGGCGAATTGCACTCGGCGGCGGAGCGGGCTCCAAGCGGCGGTGACGACGAGGTTGGCAGAGAGGGCACGGGTGGCGGCTAGGGTTCGGAAAGGGTCAGGGGAGGTCGAGCACGGTCTTATAAAGGCTCGGGCCGTGCCAATTTTGGAGGAAGGCGGCAAATTCGTGCCGGATTCCACGGCGGCGACGGCGTGGCTCGGGAAGGAAACAGAGCGGGAGGAAGAAGGAAGGTGGAGAAGGCCGCTGACGTGTGGGTCCAGGTCGCCAGCGAGAGCGAGCAGAGAGAACGGGCGCGCCTGCGCCTGGCGTCCGTTTGGGCCGGCTCGCGCGGCCGCGGCCCAAGAGGAGAGGGGGAGGAGAGAGGCCGAGTGGGCCGAGTGGGCCGAGAGAGAGGAAGAGGGGTAGCAGGCTGGGTTGGGTTGGGCTGCTGCTGCACTCTACTTCTACCTCTTTTTTTTTCTATTTCTATTTTTCCAACAAGTTTTCAAAAGAAATTTTCAAATATTTGAGAGACCAAATAATAATTCAAGCATCACAAAATAAATATGCAGCAGCATGAGTGCAACAACCATGTTTTGACTAGGTTTTTATTTTAATTTCCCCAAAAATTCTATTTTCCCTATATTAGCATGAACAATTAATTGCATAATTAAGTAAATTCTCTAATTTTAAAATGTTGCAAAATTCTAGGTGTTACAATTCTACCCCCCTTAAAGAGAATCTCGTCCTCGAGATTGGATGCTTACTCAAACAAGTGTGAATACTCTTTCCTCAAATCCTCTTCTCTTTCCCAAGTTGCTTCTTCTTCCGAGTGCCTATTCCACTGTACTTTGCACATCTTAATCACCCTACTCCGAGTGACTCTTTCAGCTGTCTCCAAAATTCTTACAGGATACTCTTCATATGTCAGATCTTCCTTAACTTGAAGTTCATCCATGGGTATTTGTTCATCAGGTACCCACAAACACTTCTTGAGTTGAGACACATGGAACACGTCATGAACAGCTGATAGATGCCCAGGCAACTCTAATTGATATGCAACTTCTCCACGTCTCTTTATAATCTTGAAGGGACCAACATACCTTGGTGCTAGCTTTCCCTTCATATTAAACCTTCTCACCTTTCTCATCGGTGATACCTTGAGATACACATAATCACCTACTTCAAAACTCAAGTCTCTTCTTCGCTTATCCGCATAACTCTTTTGTCGAGATTGAGCTATCCTTAAGTTCTCCCTTATCTTACTGACTTGTTCTTCAGCAGCCTTTATAACATCAGGCCCAAACAACTGTGACTCACCCGTTTGATTCCAGTATAAGGGTGTTCTACACTTACGCCCATATAATGCTTCAAATGGTGCCATTCCAAGACTTTTCTGATAGCTATTATTGTAAGAGAACTCTGCATAAGGTAGACTCTTGTCCCAACTAGAACCATGCTGTAAGGCACAAGCTCTCAGCATATCCTCGAGAATCTGATTGGTTCTTTCTGTCTGCCCATCTGTCTGAGGATGATAAGCAGTGCTGAAGTTCAATTTAGTTCCCAAAGCTTCATGTACTTGTTTCCAGAAATGAGAAGTAAACTGAGATCCCCTATCAGACACAATCTTCTTAGGCACTCCATGAAGACTTACTATCCTTTCCATGTAAAGCTTTGCCAACTTTGGACCATCATACTTAGTATTCACAGGCAAGAAATGAGCAACTTTCGTCAACCGATCGACAATCACCCATATTGAATCATAACCTGTGGATGTCCGAGGTAGTCCCACTATAAAATCCATACCAACTTCATCCCATTTCCATTCCGGTATCTTCATGGGTTGTAGCAATCCAGCAGGCCTCTGATGTTCGGCCTTGACTCTTGAACAAGTGTCACACAGAGCTACATACTCAGCTACAGCCCGTCTCATTTCTTTCCACCAATACTTCTCCTTGAGATCCTGATACATCTTGGTACTTCCAGGGTGAATAGAGTAGGCAGACTCATGAGCTTCCCGAAGAATTGTACCTCGGATAGCCTTTATTGCTGGCACACATATCCTTTTTCCCAACCACAATGTGCCATTCTCATCAAGCCTGAATCCGGGTGCTTTTCCAACAACCACATTTTCAGCTATCTCTTTGAGTTCTTCATCCTCCATCTGACCTTTGCGTATTTCTTCTTCCAAGGTAGGCGTTATCTCAATCTCCACGATATTGTTAACCAAACACAAGTTCAGACGTTGCAACTCTGCACTTAACTCCTTAGGCATCATTGTTTCCTGAACTTCACTATCATAACTTTTTCTGCTAAGTGCATCGGCCACCACATTGGCTTTCCCAGGATGGTAATGCACTTCTAGATCATAGTCCTTAATCAATTCCAACCATCGGCGTTGCCTCAAGTTCAGATCCGACTGGGTAAAGATGTATTTCAAGCTCTTATGATCCGTATATATGTCAGTTTTATGCCCCATCAGGTAATGCCTCCATATCTTCAAAGCATGAACAACCGCTGCTAACTCAAGATCATGAGTAGGGTAGTTTAACTCATGCTTTCTCAACTGTCTAGACGCATAGGCAACAACTCTACCTTCTTGCATAAGTACACATCCTAAACCTTGTCTAGATGCATCACAGTAGATAGAAAAGCTCTTACTTAGATCTGGCAATATCAGCACTGGGGCAGAAGTCAACCTCTTCTTCAACTCATCAAAATTAGCTTGGCACTGTTCGGACCACACGAACTTGGCATTCTTCTCTAACAATGCAGTCATAGGCTTAGCGAGCTTGGAGAACCCTTCAATGAACCTCCTATAGTAACCAGCCAAACCAAGGAAACTGCGAATTTCCTTAACATCAGTAGGTGGCTTCCAATCCAGCACATCCCTCACTTTGCTAGGATCTACAGCAATTCCACCATTTGAGACAATGTGGCCTAAGAAAGCCACTTCCTTTAGCCAAAACTCACACTTACTCCTTTTTGCATACAACTTATGCTCTCTCAATTTCTGCAAGACCAATCTCAAGTGTTCTTCATGTTCTTCTTCCGTCTTGGAGAACACCAGAATATCATCAATGAATACCACCACAAACTTATCAAGATATTCCATGAACACCTTATTCATCAAATACATGAAGTAGGCAGGTGCATTGGTAAGACCAAAAGACATAACTGTGTATTCATATAGCCCATATCTGGTAGTGAACGCTGTCTTCGGTATATCTTGGTTTCTAATCTTCAATTGGTGATAACCAGACCGTAAATCAATCTTGGAAAACACACATGCACCTCTCAATTGATCAAACAAATCATCAATTCTAGGCAAAGGGTACTTATTTTTGATGGTCACTTCATTCAATGATCGGTAATCAATGCACATCCTTTGAGTACCATCCTTCTTGTCAACAAAGATAACAGGTGCACCCCATGGAGAAGAACTGGGACGAATAAAACCTTTATCTAATAACTCCTTAAGTTGCTTTTTAAGTTCTTCTAACTCATTTACCCCCATTCTATATGGACGCTTAGCTATGGGTGCAGTACCAGGTAATAATTCAATAATGAATTCAATGTCTCGATCAGGTGGCATACCTGGCAAATCCTCGGGGAAGACATCCAAAAATTCCTCCACAACACGATCCTCAGGCTTCCCTTCATCTTCAATCATGTTGATGACAGCAGCTGGAGGTGGCTTCACTACAACATTAACTGAGACTCTGTCTCCCTTAGGTCCATTCATTTCCACAACCTTCTCTTTGCATTTGATGTTGACCGTATGTTCTTTCATCCAGTCCAGACCCAGTATCAAATCAATGCCAGATGCTCTCAGGACAATCGGACTGACTGAAAACTCTACCCCCCTTAAAGACAATACTACTGATGGACAAAAATGAGTAGCAGGCATGACACCACCAGGAGAGTTTACTACCATCTCAGTCTTCATTGCAAGCAGGGGTATACTATGTTTTCTAACAAATACATGGGAGATAAATGTATGCGATGCTCCAGAATCAAATAATACAGTCGCAGGAGTGGAGTTGAGGTCGAACGTACCCAGCATGATGTTCGGCCCATCCTGAGCAGTGTCGGTGGTCACATGATTCACCTTCCCATAGAGTGGCTTCTTGTTGGGGCAGTGGAAGGACATGTGGCCTTCCTTGCCACAGCTGTAACAGACGGTGGGGGCTCTAGGGGCTCCATTCTTGGCAGGGGGACCATTAGCTTTTCCATTCTGGGAGTTTTGTGTCCCTCCCGACTGACG
Organism: Eremochloa ophiuroides; assembly: GCA_038502445.1. Classification (NCBI taxonomy): domain Eukaryota; kingdom Viridiplantae; phylum Streptophyta; class Magnoliopsida; order Poales; family Poaceae; genus Eremochloa; species Eremochloa ophiuroides. The sequence continues at coordinate 3,294,667 of JAHLJS010000001.1, read as the reverse complement.
GAACGGCTGGCGCTGTTGGAAAGGCAAGCGCTGGTTGTTACCACCATGGTACCTTTGCTGGGAATTCTGCTGGTGACCATAGCGTGGACGGTTGTTGCTCCCAGAAGACTGACCAGAGAACTTCCTCTTCTTGTCCTGATCCTGGCGCATGTTGTCCAACACAATAGCACGGTTGACAAGAGCTTGAAAGTTGGGGTAGGTGTTACCAGCCAACTGCAGCCTGAGTTCATAATATAAGCCCTTGAGAAATAACCGCTGCTTGTCAGCATCGTCAGCAACTTCCCTGGGTGCATAGCGTGCCAGCTCAGCGAACTTGTTATGATATTCGCTGACAGACATGGACACCATCCGGAGAGACCGGAACTCTTCAGCCTTCTGATCCATCAAACCTTGAGGAATGTGATGAGCTCTAAACTCTCTGGTGAACTCATCCCAAGTAACATCAGGAGCATTCGCAGGCCATGCATCCTGGTAAGACTCCCACCAGGTTTGGGCTGCACCCTGCAACTGCCCTGAAGCATACAGGACCTTCTCCATGTCACTGCACTGCGCAATGTTAAGCTGCTTTTCCACAGCACGGACCCAATCATCGGCCTCTAGGGGGTCTGTGGCATGTGTGAACACTGGAGGACGTCCCTTGAAGGAAGTCCTTGCGCCTGTCCCTGGGTGGCGGTGGTGGTGGTGCTCCACCCTGCTGAACATTCTGCATGAAGCGAGTCATTGCTTCCATGAACTGCCCTTGCATCTGCATGAATTGTTCAGGGCTGATCATGGGGGGTGGTGGAGGTGGTGGGTTGCCTCTGGGGTTCCTCCTTCCGGCCATCTGTCAACCCAACATACATAACGATTCTCAGACAATACCCAAATAACCAACATGAATAGAGAAACTGAAATTTCAGGACGAGTTCTCAGAAACAGGAGTGCAGTAAATCGATCGTACAGGGAGCTACAGAACTCCAAATGAGACGTTCTATACATTGCTGGAAAACTTATAAAATTTTCTACAACTTTCATTTAGACCACTTTACCAGATTCTGACAGTTACCAGGTCCAAATTCACAATTTACAGAAGCTGTTCAGCACTTCCAGACAGCACAGTTATACCAGATTGCAACAGTCATAACTCTTAATCCATAATAGATATGAAGGTGATTGATACGGCGCTGGAAAGGCACTGAAGTCTAGTTTATCTCATAAAAATTTCATGACACTTGCATTATCAGATCTCCAGTTATAACCAAAATACCTCAGGTAACTCCAGAAAACAGCAAGGGTAACGAGAATATAAACCAACCCAACAATATATAAAAAGACCTCAACTTAATTTTTACTTGTTCAAGAAGTACCGTAGACAAGTCTACAGCACTCCAACACTCATAACAAAGATCCAAATCACACAAGTGCATAATAATAAATCATGTTCTCACACCAATCTTACAAGCACACCAAGACTCACTAGACGCAGCTAACGATTTATTACATGAATCCCAAGGGTAACCTAGAACTTATTAACGTGGAGCGTGAAGTCTTCATTCTTCGTGTAGCGGGGGGACTTCTTGAGCATAGCCCGCAGACAATCATTCTCTTTCTGGAGACGCCGTGACGCTGAGTGTGCTCCCTTCAGCTCTCCCTGGAGCCCCACCACTTGCTCCGTCAAGGCATTGACGTGCAGAGCGGTGGTGTTCAACGTCGGATGCAGGGGATCAGCCTGGGTCACCACAGCTCGTCCAGCCCAGGGCTCAAAGCGGGGCAGGTGGCGAAAGCGATCCTCCTCCATGAGCTCATAGCGAAGACCATGGTAGAATGCGTACGCCACTTGCGCAGCATCCTCCATGCTGGCGTGAGCTGAAGTCCTCCTGGCAGGCGATAAGAAGACCTGATGAGGAGCCGGCTTCGGCTGTCCAGGCTCCCAGTAGATGACTGCCAACAGGGTCTTGTAGTAGGTCGCCTCCTCAGGGTGGGTGTGCCTCGAGCAGAGGTACTCGATGACCGGGTGCTTGTCACTGTAGTACGTAGTCAACACTTCTTGCAGCAGGGAGTGTTGATACGCGTTCGGCGCCGGGTCCTTGATGGTGGTAACACGGAACCACTCCATCACTGGCTCAGGTGCAGGGGGAGTCGGTGCAGGTGCAGGCGTCGGTGTAGGAGCTGGCGACGTCGGAGTGACTGGCACGATCTCCTCCTCCACGTCGTCGTCGAACATGAGGACCTCAGTGGGGTCCTCCTCATCGTCGGAGAGAACCACGACCTCGGGCTCCACCGGCGGTGCTGGCTCCACTCTGGGTGCGCTGGGAGTGAACTGGGCGACGTAGGAGGTGACGCCGCGAGATGAAGCAGCCTCAGCAGCAGAGCGGCGAGCGGCGGAACGAGTGAGAACCATCTACAAAATCAGAAAAGAGAAGCTAGAGTCAAACTTTTTGTAATAGAATAGGGAAGTATAGCATAAAACAAAATTGTAATAAAATAGTCAAGACTGAATTTAAGTGCAAAAATAAACCTATGTGATTTTTACTATCTAGGCTTGCGTCCTACAGTCAACAAAGCTTTGATACCAATTTGTCACACCCCGATATTAAATACAACACCAGGATGTATAAAAGCTCACATGTGTGCCAAGGATCAAGTCCACACATGCTAGACAAATTAAATAGTACCATTGCAGAGTTTGTTACTTAGCGAACAATATTTAAATCATAGTACTTTATTACAACATCTCAGCGGAAAAGATAATTCTCGTGGCAGCTTCTTCGCAGGGACGTTGACTGGTTGACAACAAGTCTAGAACTCGTTGCGGTAATCATAACTCCAATCTTCATCTGTTGTGTGGTAATAGCAAGGGTGAGCACATTTCGTACTCAGCAAGTAAAACACAGGGTTCATGAGGCTCAACTAGCTGTATGTGGTGATGTTGCGGGAGCATTTTTAAAGACAATTAATTATAGCACAATAAGTAGCATCAATGGTGTTTCATAAATTCCCATATTCATGATCAATGTAAAGTGAAGTAGTAAGCATAAACAATTAAACAATGACAATATTTTCTGTTCCATGAGGATTCCAAGCCACCCATGACCGAGGGCGCGGCTAGTATACCAGTTTTACACTCTGCAGAGGTTGCACACTTTCACTACGAGCCGTGATTCCCATTTGCTCGGGTTAATTACTCCCAAAAACACTACCAAGGTGAGTGAGCAGGGTATCACTATGAAGTCTTTCAAAAGTCTTGTCTAACAAGTTAGGGCCGCTATGGATTCTGTGCCTGTTCTTATAGTATTTCCCCTGCCTGATGGCACATAACCGCAGCCTATACACATCATTCCAGACAGGGGCCAAACTATAAGCTATCCCGGTTAATCACACCCCACTTGCGCCTTTCGGTAACTACTAACAAGCTAGACAAGAGCATTTTACTGAACTAAAACCAGAGCCCATTAGCACTCATAGTTGCGCGGTTTTCCCGGAGGTTCACTTACGGATAAAGTCATCTTTTAAAGTTCATTGCATTACCATTAGACAATTTACAAGATCATGATATTAATAGCATAGCCAATCCATCCACATGCGTAAACCATAGGTATCAAGGTAACAGGTACAAATCTATGGAATTCACTAGGGTTGACAAGGAATTGCATGCATATGATATTTATAAAAAGCTTTCACAAGTAGGTAACAAGGATAATCCCATGAATTACTTGCCTTGCTCAGGGAAGTCTTGCTGGTCTTGCTGGTCCTCGAAGTGCGGGTCGTAACCAACGTCGAATTGCTCACCGTCTATACTCGATCAAACACCATAATACAAGCATACAGGGGCATTCATGCAAGGCAAACAAGAGTATAAATTAGAACAGTACACCAACAGTGAGAAAACCAATTAAAAAGTTTATAAAACTGATCTACACGTTGCTACGATCACATCGATATAAAGATCATCGAAAACGGATTTAAAACGTGAAAGATATGAATTTTCCAAGTTTTAATGCATTTTTAGGGATTAAAATAATACTTAAAATAAAAATACTTTTAACATAGACAAAAGTTATATCACTGGATAGAGGGTGAAATTATGAATCTAATGCAATTTGAATCGCTCGAATCGGAGCTAAAACGCATAAGTTATGGCCAATTCAAAATGAGTGGCAAATTTGTAAAGTCTGAAAACGTATTTTCATTTGAACAGAGAGAAATACGCTTTTGAAAACGGAAAGCGTAAACTGAGAGCGCGCGGGGCTGGCGGCTTTGACCGAGTCTGCGGCCACGTGGCGCGATGTGATTGGTCGGGTCCACCACGCTGTCCGTGGACCAGCGCGCGTGCGCGGGTGGACCGAGTCCACACTGTAGCCATGCCCCGAAGGGGTATGGGCTGCTGGGATCCGTCCGATTCAAAATGAACGGACGTGATTAGATCGGGATGGGGGGGTGGCGGCGCTTCCGCCGGAAAACAGAGGATGGCGGCGGCGGTTCGCCGGTGGCTTGCCGGAGAAGGTGAGAACGGCGCTACAGCGGACCATTCGGCACGGGAACGGCAAGGAAAACAAGAGGGGGACACCGCAAGCTCACCTAGGGCGTTGAGAAGGGACGAAACCGGCTCTGGAGGTGCTTGCGACGGACGGCGGTGGACGGGAAGCTCCTGTGCACGGTGGTGAGTCGGTCAGTGCACCAATCGAAGGGGAAATAGGTGCGGTGAGTTCGCCAAGGCCTCACGAAGCTCACGAGTAACTCACCTAGAGAAGAACGCCGACCGGCGGGGCGAATTGCACTCGGCGGCGGAGCGGGCTCCAAGCGGCGGTGACGACGAGGTTGGCAGAGAGGGCACGGGTGGCGGCTAGGGTTCGGAAAGGGTCAGGGGAGGTCGAGCACGGTCTTATAAAGGCTCGGGCCGTGCCAATTTTGGAGGAAGGCGGCAAATTCGTGCCGGATTCCACGGCGGCGACGGCGTGGCTCGGGAAGGAAACAGAGCGGGAGGAAGAAGGAAGGTGGAGAAGGCCGCTGACGTGTGGGTCCAGGTCGCCAGCGAGAGCGAGCAGAGAGAACGGGCGCGCCTGCGCCTGGCGTCCGTTTGGGCCGGCTCGCGCGGCCGCGGCCCAAGAGGAGAGGGGGAGGAGAGAGGCCGAGTGGGCCGAGTGGGCCGAGAGAGAGGAAGAGGGGTAGCAGGCTGGGTTGGGTTGGGCTGCTGCTGCACTCTACTTCTACCTCTTTTTTTTCTATTTCTATTTTTCCAACAAGTTTTCAAAAGAAATTTTCAAATATTTGAGAGACCAAATAATAATTCAAGCATCACAAAATAAATATGCAGCAGCATGAGTGCAACAACCATGTTTTGACTAGGTTTTTATTTTAATTTCCCCAAAAATTCTATTTTCCCTATATTAGCATGAACAATTAATTGCATAATTAAGTAAATTCTCTAATTTTAAAATGTTGCAAAATTCTAGGTGTTACACTCCACCTCGTCGGAGAACCGCCGTATGCCGAGGGAGAGAAGGAGGCCATACCACGACTCTAACCCGCCACCATCTAGTCGGACGACTGCCTGAGCACGCCAATTGGGGAAAGCCGAGCCCTGTCTTGCCGAAATATGGTCATCGCCGCCCTGTCATCGTCCGCCGCACCGGAGAGACACCGTCGCCTTGAACAGACGCCCTGGAACCCTGCTAGCACCAAATCTCCGATTCGCCCGAGCCTCCCCGGGAGAGCTCGGGAAAGCGGCATCCTCGGCGCCCAAATTTCCGATTCGCCCGAGCCTCCCCGGGAGAGCTCGGGAGAGCAGCGCCCTCGGCGCCCAAATGTCTGATTCGCCCGAGCCTCCCCGGGAGAGCTCGGGAGAACGACACCCTCGGCGCCCAAATGTCCGATTCGCCCGAGCCTCCCCGGTAGACCTCGGGAGAGCGGCACCCTCGGCGCCCGAATGTCCGATTCGCCCGAGCTACGCCGAGGAACATCAAGGTACGACGAGCTCCGCCAAGCCCCGCCGAGCTATGCCGAGCCCTGCCGAACTACGCCGAGCTCCGCCGAGCTACCCCCGACCACCGCCGCACTACGCCGAGCTCCGCCGAGCTACCCCCGACCACCGCCGACCTACCCCCGACCACCGCCGAGCTACGCCGAGCTCCGCCGAGCTCCGCAGAGCTACGCCGACGCCAGCGACTCTCTGGGAACCAGCATCGAACACCTGGTGGGCGACCATCGGGTCTGAGTTCTGATGAGGCGCCACATGCCGCACTACTGGACCCGCGCGCCACGTGGACCAATCCCGAGCTGCCCCTGATTAACCGACCAATTTTCCCATTTTCAGAAAATAGGATAATCTTCGGAAATTCATAACTTATTCATTCGATGTCCAAAAATTGCGCACCATATATCAAAATTCTCAGAAAAATGAGATCTACAATCTAAGACTGTGTTTGTGTGCATTTGGCTCTTTATTTTATTGGATTTTTCTGAAATACTCTATAGTAGTCGCTGACGCGACTATTTCGTGTTCGATTTCAGAGCCGGAGGAGGATCTGACTAAGGAAGACGACCACGAGTACTTTCAGGAGCTAGGAGACGACTACGAAGGTGCCACGTCCCACCAAATCCTTAGATCCTATTTACGCATTGCAAATGACATTGTTGCTATTGCTTTATGATTATGTATGGATTGGTTGCATGGTAGTATATTTGAATTCCCTGCCTTGATAAAACTTTACCCTGCTATCCGCTGTTAGGTTAGCTGCTGCTTAATTTACTGTTGCTCTTCCACTACTTACTACATGCTATATGCTATGTGGTGGAATTGGGACGGTGCATAACTGATTATAACCACTGGGAGAGAGTGCTGCGTGCGTCTTGGGTGCGTGGTAAGGGTTGATGTCGACCAAGTGGGATGTGAGACAAGCCCGTGGGGCAAGTCGTGCCGGGGGTGCAACCTGGGCATCCCCACGAGAGATACCTGTGGCGGGTAATGACTTATGAGGTGGTTCCGGGATGTGCATTGAAGTCCCGTGAGCGGAGGTGCCGTGATGGCACGGGGAGAGTATCCCCTAAGTGGAGATGCCTGCTTGGTCACAACCTAGGATCTGACTAGTGACCGGAAACATCTGGATTCCCTTGCTACTCACTCGCTTCTGATGGGCGGGAGACGGCTGGACTACTTGGTAGGGCGGTGCCACTACTGCTAGGTTGAGAGGTGATAAGGGTGGACGGTGACGGATGGCAGATTCCCGTACCGTTCTAGATGCGCAGTACCACTGATGGGGCCCGGTACTGCGTCTCCCAGTCTCAGTGTGATGGTGTTGGATCCGGAATGTCCCAGGGCTGAGTGGCAGGGTGGCATCGACCTAGGCAAGCAAGCACCCGGAATTCTGCCTAGATGATTGTACAGCATCGATGATGGCTAATCTTGTGAGTAGTAAAACCTCTGCAGAGTGTATGGTTGATCGATCGATACATAAGCCAACTCGTTGGCTATGGACCTTTCCTAATGTTTCTGCAACCACTATTAGATGAGAGCATATTCTTTTCTCCCCCTGGATAACATTTTTCCCGCAGTGTACCCGTTGTGGTAGTGTGCCGCTGAGATAGGCCCGAGAGGGAGTTGGGCCTGTCGAATGAGAGTGAGGTGTGGGTATGTGAGGTGTGGTGATGGGAAAAGGGATGATGGTGTTAACTGGTGATAAAACTTGACTAATTAAACATTGATTACAGCTGCATAGGAAAACCTCAGCCTATAGGTCTGCTTGTATAGCCTTGCATCCACTTTCCACAAAGCAAATGCTGCATAGGTGGGCTCCGTGGCCAGTACAAATCGTACTGATAAATTTGCTGTCAGGTGACGATAATGAGTACGACTTCGAGGGAGATGATGACGAGGAATAGGGTCACGTGCTACACTCAAGTTGGCCGTGAAGGATGAATCGCTTCCGCATCTTCTAAAGCTTCTCTGAATGTTGATTCCGCCAATGTGGCGATGTAATAAATGTTTATGTAAGACTTAGTTACCGTTGTATGGATCCTGGTGTCAACTGAGATATGGGTAATTTCATGGATTGTCCCAAGCAATCTGTTGAATTACAATTTGAGCCTGAGGATTTCCCTTCGCGGAAATCGAGGTCGTTTCAGTTGGTATCAGAGCCATACTTGACTGTAGGACGAGACCCATAGAAAATGGACGTTAGAATAGGAAGCCAGACTCTCTTTCGGTTATATTACCGACCTTGCATTCACTTTTTATGCAATGGCTTATCTAATACAAGGACCTGCTAATCCGTTTCTTGAAAAATTCGCAGATGACCAGCCTTGGACCACCACTTCGTCCACTGCACGACGGCACTATTGAGATCACGATCAATGGAAGGAACCACGGCGGATTTGCCATGGTACTACGCCAGGTGTTGGAGGAACTGGGTGCACCGTCTGACCAGATCCAGTACTTCAGCCGAGGGAAGCTTGTCGAGGCTGAGAGGTTTGAAGGACCTGTCACTACCAGAGTTGAGACACCCATCAACCTGACCCTTCCAGGGATGCCGGTCTTTACTGACTACACTGCTGGAGAGACTGTGGAGGACGGAGTACAGTCCATCTCCCGCAAGGTAATACGCGCAGTTGTGTACACAGCATACGAGTACCTTAAGGGGACCCATTTCCGTCTGCTACCTCAGGCTTTGGAGCTGCTCCCTGACCCCATCCAGAGGATTCTGTACACCAGCCAGATCATTCAGGCCGAGACTGACCCTTGCCTACGCACAGTGGCACACCACCTCCAGGAGCAGGACGAGTTCATCAGCTCATTGGAGCAAAGGAGGCAGCGTGACCGAGCACGCATGGCAGAGGTCGAGGACAGTTTGCAGAAAGGGACTCAGACCCTAGAGAGTTTGAGCAGAGCAGTCACTGACTTGCAGCTGGAGATGCAGCGCCGTGATGAGTTACACCGAGCCGAGATCGCCGACTTGCGAGACAAGATCGGGAATTTTGGGCTTCGCAATGACTACCTGAACAGCAGAGTATTGGGATTACAGAGGAGGCTGGACGACAAGGAGAGAGCGCTTGCTGAGGGGGAGCAGAGGAGCAGAGACAGAGGAGTCGAGATGAGCACGTTGCGCTCCAGGATCAGGGAGTTGGAGAAGCAGCTGGAGAAAGCCGAGGATAAGTCCACCCGCAACCAAGGGATTCTGATCGACCGCGTGAAGATGGTGGAGTTCCTAAAGGACAAGCTACGGAGGACAGAGACAGCTTAGAAGCAGTCCGACGCCAGGAGAGCTATTGAGGTCCGAAAGGTACAGAGTTCGCTTCCCCCACTGGAGATGGTGAACCTGCGGGACGGAGACTTCCGCGTACCACCCACTACGCTCAACCTGAGAGCGTGTCCGTCTCAAAGGATACAGGAGATTGAGGCCACCCCAGAGCTAGCTGTAGCTCTCGACTGTGTCAAGCGCCTGACCATGACCGACGACGAGATTGAGGCAGAGGACAGCCGCATACCTGACGCCGTACTCGACCTTATGCACCAGTAGCTTGTGAGACCCTGCGTGGCCCTTAGACTAGTGATACCATGAGTTATCCTGTCATTGGCTATCTGCGCATAGCACGATCTTCTTAGCAGCTAGGAACATTCCTTTATGTAATAATAACCATGTGATGAGTGACATTTGGATCTTATGCTTCTTATGGATCTCTATGCTTCTTTGGTTGAGTGTAGGATAGCATGAAAAATGTTTTAATTCATTTAAATTGTTGGAAAACATCTAAATCCTACTTAAACCACTACAAGATTATTACTGCACTGAGCACGTACCTAATAACTTCAGATGTCAATGAGACGTTCCGCGCGCCTGGAGAACCGCCAGCCTTCCCCCGCACCTGCGCCAGGACGCGGGCGTGGTCGCAACCGTGGACGCCCAGCTGGCAGGCGAGCTGGAGTTAACTTGGAAGAAGAGCTGCGCCGGGCAGAGGATGCACCGCCGGTGAATGATCCGCCACCACAGGGCGAGAATGTGCCTCCGCCACCGCCGCCGCCGCCGCCACCAACGTTGGCGAAAGTAATGGCACAGCAGACCCAGCTGCTGAATGCCATAGCTACTGGGATGAACAGGCACCATGGGCCACCCCAGAATGACTTCCAAAGGAAACTAGAGGGTTTCCTGAAGCTGAGGCCACCCACCTTCGACGGGACCGACAGCGATCCCCTCGCTGCCAACGATTGGCTTAAAGAGATGGAGAAGAAGCTGGACCTGACCACTTGCTCCGACGAGGAGTGTGTTGGGATTGCTAGCCACCAGCTGACCGGTGCTGCAAGAGCATGGTGGGACAACTACACCAGCGCTCACGAGGACCCAGCCCGCATTGACTGGGATGAGTTCACCGAGGCTTTCCGTGACCACCACATTCCTGAGGGAGTCATGGAGGCCAAGGAAAACGAGTTTCGCAACATCTCCCAGGGAGCTGATTGGATCCATGAGTACACCACCCGCTTCAACTGCTTGCTCCGCTACGCACCTGCGTCTTGCGTGAGTTCCGAGAAGGAAAAGATGTACTACTACAGGAAGGGACTTCAGACCAAGATCAGGTTGGCTCTGTCAGGGAACAAGAGCTACACTCTGCGTGAGCTGATTGACCGCTGTATTGAGATCGAGAAGGATCGCATGGAAGCACGACTGGAATTCGAGGCCCAGAACAAGGGAAAGAAGCGCTGCTCTGAGGGACCCGCTCGCACTGCTCCACCCCAGAGACAGCGAACGGGTGCACCCCCGCCTTTCCGAACTCGCCAGGGACCTTCTTCGGGAACGAGCCGTGGTGGTACCAACAGCAGCAACTATCACCGCCCCGCTCAGACCTACCCTGCGCCGACTCGAGCTGTGCAGAACACACCCGCCCCCGCTACCAACACGCCAAGGACAAGCAATTGGAAGGCTCCTGCGACAGCCACAGCAGGCAGTGCACCCTTCACTTGCTTCGGATGCGGAAGGCCTGGACACCGTGTGGCTATGTGCCCCGACCTCAACCGTGCACCAGCAGCTGCACAGGGCACACCGAACCGGGGATCTGCTACCCGAGGAAGACTAAACCACATGACTGCTGAGGAAGCTGAAGCTGCACCTGACGCTGTGTACGGTACGTTCCTAGTTCAGGGTAACATGGCTACAGTTCTGTTCGATTCGGAAGCTACATGTTCATATATTTCATCTGCATATGCACAAAAGCATAACATACCTGTAACCCCGAGAGCAAACCCCATCCTAACTAGCTCGCCCTTAGGAACCTTCAGAAGCGTTCACATATGTAGGGGAGTGATAATCACAATCAAGGGACTTGACTTTCGAGCTGACCTAACCCTACTACCCTCCAATAGCTTAGATGTCATCTTAGGCATGGACTGGCTAACCAAACACCGGGGAGTGATATCTTGTTCACCTAGATATGTTCAGGTAACCCACCCTTGGGGAACAGCCGTCCGATGTATACCCCAAACCGAGAGAGTCCAAGCCCTCCTATGTGCGCTGGAGACTAAGGCAGATAAAATGGAGCTGACATTCAGAGATGTGCCAGTAGTCTGTGAATTCAATGACGTGTTTCCAGAGGAGTTACCAGGAATGCCACCAGATAGAGATGTGGAGTTTGTTATAGAGCTGATGCCAGGGACTGCACCGATTGCCAAAAAGACCCTACAGAATGTCGGCTGATGAGTTGAAGGAACTCAAGAAGTAGCTGGGAGAATTACTGGAGAAGGGCTTCATTAGGCCTAGTGCCTCGCCCTGGGGATCTCCCGTTTTGTTTGTCAAGAAGAAGGATGGCACGATGAGGATGTGCATTGACTACCGGAATCTGAATGTGGTCACAGTCAAGAATAAGTACCCACTGCCCCGCATCGATGATCTGTTAGATCAACTGAGTAAGGCCAAGTACTTCTCGAAGATTGATCTTCGATCAGGGTACCATCAGATGAAGATCAGGGAAGAGGATATCCCGAAGACTGCATTTGTCACTAGATATGGACAGTATGAGTGCACAGTAGTCTCATTTGGACTCACTAATGCTCCAGCATACTTCATGAACATGATGAACAAGATCTTCATGAATGAGCTAGACAAGTTTGTGGTGGTATTCATTGCTGATATATTGGTTTATTCAGCCACAAAAGAGGAACATGAACATCATCTAAGGACCGTATTGGAGAGGTTGTCTCGCAACCAGCTATACGCCAAATTCTCCAAGTGCGAATTCTGGCTTGAGGAAGTTGCTTTCCTTGGACACGTACTGTCAGGAGAAGGAGTAGCGGTAGACCCAGCCAAGATTGAAGCTGTGAAAGAGTGGGAACAACCCTGTAATGTGTCAGAAATCAGAAGCTTTTTGGGACTTGCAGGATACTATCGCAGATTTATTGAGAATTTCTCCAAGATTGCAAGACCCATGACCAACTTGCTGAAGAAAGAGAACAAGTTTATATGGACTCCTGAATGTGAGAAGAGTTTCCAGACCTTGAAGGAGAAGCTCACTACTACACCTGTACTAGCCCTACCCGACATTCACAAAGATTTTGTTGTATATTGTGATGCCTCTCGGCAAGGTTTGGGCTGTGTACTAATGCAAGAAGGAAGAGTGATAGCTTATGCCTCAAGACAGTTGAAGGAACATGAGCAGCGATACCCGACTCATGACCTAGAACTTGCAGCCGTGGTACATGCACTCAAGATTTGGAGACACTATCTGATGAGCAACAAGTGTGACATATACACCGACCACAAGAGCCTGAAGTACTTCTTCACACAGGAAGATCTGAACATGAGGCAGCGCAGATGGCTAGAACTCATCAAGGACTATGATCTTGAGATCCATTACCACCCAGGAAAGGCTAATGTTGTCGCTGATGCACTTAGCCGCAAAAGCTACTGCCATACCCTCATCACCAAGTCTATGCCGTCTGAGCTCAGGAGAGAGTTTGACGCGTTCCAGCTCGAGGTAATCTCCTATGGCATGCTAAATGAGCTTCGCGTCGAGTACAATCTCACCTCACGGATCCGTGAAGCGCAAAAGAACTGTCCTGAGATAGACTATATCCGTGGTTTGATGAAGCTGGGAAGAGGCCCCGAATACCGAGAAGATGAGCAGGGAACTGTATGGTACAAAGATAGAATCTGTGTACCGACGGATTCAGCGATACGAGAAGAGATTCTGTCAGAAGGGCATGACTCTAAATATTGCATTCACCCAGGGTCAGCCAAGATGTACCATAATCTAAGGAAGCACTTCTGGTGGGAGAATATGAAGGCAGACATTGCAGGGCATGTAGCCCGATGTGACACTTGCAGCAGAATCAAGGCCGAACATCAACGACCAGCCGGCCTACTACAACCCCTCGTAATTTCAGAATGGAAATGGGAATGCATTTCGATGGATTTTATCGTTGGGTTACCCCGCACCGAGAAGAAACACGATTCGATTTGGGTGATAGTCGACCGTTTGACCAAAGTCGCTCACTTCATTCCCATCAGCATTGGCTACGAGGCCGAACGGCTGGCGGATTTATACATAACCCACATTCTGAGACTACATGGAGCACCCACAAGCATAATATCTGATCGAGGCTCACAATTCACGTCTCGATTCTGGCATGCCTTGCACAAATCCATCGGAACCAAGCTGGACTATAGCACGGCTTATCACCCACAAACTGACGGTCAAACAGAAAGAGTGAACCAAATTCTCGAAGATATGCTTCGAGCTTGTGTGATAAAATACAAGACCAGTTGGGAAAGCTGCTTACCCCACGCTGAATTCTCGTACAACAACAGCTATCAAACAAGCCTCAAGATGTCACCGTTTGAGGCATTGTATGGGAGACCCTGCAGGACCCCGCTAATGTGGTCAGAACCCGGAGAGAGAGCCTTCTTTGGCCCTGCTAAGATTGTAGAAGCAGAGGAAGGTGTAGCACAGGTCAGAGAAAATTTGAGAATTGCACAGAGTAGGCAAAAGAGCTATGCAGATCGAAGACGTAGAGAGCTTGAGTTCAAGGTTGGGGATTATGTCTACCTCAAGGTATCTCCACTTCGTGGCACCGTCAGATTCCACATGAAAGGGAAATTGGCACCAAGATATGTTGGGCCATACAAGATCTGTAAAAGGGTTGGAAAGCTTGCTTACAAGCTGGAACTACCGGAGGAATTATCTGGAGTACACCCTGTGTTCCATGTCTCGCAATTAAGGAAGTGTTTGAAGCTTCCCGAGGAGCAAGTTCCTACGGATGCATTAGACCTGCAAGACACACTTGAATACAAGGAACATCCGATCAAGATCTTGGCACAGGATACAAAGGAGACTCGAAACAAAACCATTCCGATGTGCAAGGTACAATGGAGCAATCACACTGAAAGGGAAGCTACGTGGGAGAAAGAATCGGACTTGCGGATTATGTTTCCTTACCTCTTCGATGGGTACGTTATCTCTGAATCTCGAGGTCGAGATCCTAATGAGGGGTTAGGACTGTAACAACCCTAAAAATCCACACAATCTAAAAATCCCAACCAATTAAAATTTTTCATTTATTTATTGTGAAAACCCATTTTTCTTGTGCAAGCATATAGGTTTCATTATGAATTTGGTAAATAAAGGAGTGTAGTTTGCATTTTAATTCCATTCACATAGAATAATAACTTATGCATCACATTTGGGATTTATTGCAATTTATGTTTGTATTTACTCAATATTTAAAATGGGCAATATATGTATATATACAATAAAATGAAAATAGAAAAGGAGAAAGAGAGTTAGGCCAGCCCGGCCTTCTTCTCCTCACCTCACCCGTGCGCGCGCTCAACCCCGCCTCCCCGCACTGGGCCGGCCCAACACCGCGCGCACGCGCGATGCCGACCGCACGCGCGCGACCGTTTCACCCGCTTCCCCGCAGCCGCTGACCACCCGGCCCCGCCTGTCAGCCGCTCTCCCCCCCACTGTTCTTCTTCCTCGCAGAGGCGACGGGGACGAGTGCACGCAATTCGCGTGACCCCGGTCCCACAGCCGACAGCGCCACGCATGGCAGAGCCCTGACTCCGCTGTCCCCCTCCTGTCCCCTCCTTTCTAGGCCGCCAAGCGAGCCCGCGTGCACCCTAAAGCCCTAGCATCGAGCGCCCGTAGCCCTTTGATCTACCGAGATCAATTGCGGCTGTTCGCCATGGGAACCTGCCAAACTCGCCTATAAATTGGAGCACCCGAGGAGCCCTAGCCCATTCCCACTCGCAGCCGCCACGCTGCGGCTCCACAAGCCACCGCACCCCACCGCATAGCCGAGAGAGAGGGAGAAGGGCGGAGCAGAGGAGGAGGAGCTGCCGGAGCGCCGCCGCCGCAGAGCACGCCGAGCCGGACACGAAGGAGAAGCCGGAGCCCCGTCGTGGTTCGGCACGGCACTGCGTACGCTCTGCACGGCTCTGACTCGCCACTGCATCGCCATCCTAGCTTCACCGACACCACGGTGAGCCACTGCACGCCATGTCCGAACCTCGCCCTGCTTTTGCCATGGCGTTCCGCCCACGGGACGCGCAGGCACGAGCCTTTACCGGCTCAGGAAGATCACCTGCACCATGCACTCATGCGACCGGCCGAAACCCCCGGACTACAAGCTTGCTAGACCGAGAACACAGCACGACGCGTTCTCGGCGGAGCGCGCTCACCACCGACGCGTTCCGACGCCGAATCACCCGTTCTGAGCAATCCGACTAGCACCCGTATAGGTTAGAGCGTCGTGGAGCACCGCCACGACCCCTTGAGCTAGCTACGCGGATCTAAGCGCTAGAGGAAGCCTGAATCGCCTTGGCCGCGTGCGCCGCGACCTTACCGGAGCGCCGCCGCGAGCCGTCGCCAAAAGAAGGTCATGCCATGGCTAAAGTTCGCCACCAGAGTGTTGTATGCTTCTCTGGCCTCACCAATTTGACGAGACCGCATTCGATTGAACCAATACTTGGTCGTAGCCGCGTTGCCGCCTTCCGCCGTCGTCGGCGACACGCCGCCGCCACAATCGAGCACCTTGGGAATCTCGGTAGCCAAAATTGGTAGTTGGTATACCATCGCCATAGACCCTGGACGCGTATACATATCCTAGAAGACCTCCTTAGCCCCGCTGGAACCTCACAGTCGCGGCGACATCGCCGCCGACATGTTCCGCCTCGCCTAAAATCCGTTCCGAGTACCCCCGGTCGCCTCGCGCTGCGGAGAGAGGCCGACGAGGTTCGCCAAGTCTGCCTCAGCACCGCCGCGTAGATAGCCGAGCCCCGAATCATGTCTGTCGCCTTGGCTACGTGCGCCTCCACCTCGTCGGAGAACCGCCATATGCCGAGGGAGAGAAGGAGGCCATACCACGACTCTAACCCGCCACCATCTGTCCGGACGACTGCCTGAGCACGCCAATTGGGGAAGCCGAGCCCTGTCTTGCCGAAATATGGTCATCGCCGCCCTGTCATCGTCCGCCGCACCGGAGAGACACCGCCGCCTTGAACAGACGCCCTGGAACCCTGCTAGCACCAAATCTCCGATTCGCCCGAGCCTCCCCGGGAGAGCTCGGGAGAGCGACATCCTCGGCGCCCAAATTTCCGATTCGCCCGAGCCTCCCCGGGAGAGCTCGGGAGAGCAGCGCCCTCGGCGCCCAAATGTCCGATTCGCCCGAGCCTCCCCGGGAGAGCTCGGGAGAACGGCACCCTCGGCGCCCAAATGTCCGATTCGCCCGAGCCTCCCCGGTAGACCTCGGGAGAGCGGCACCCTCGGCGCCCGAATGTCCGATTCGCCCGAGCTACGCCGAGGAACATCAAGGTACGACGAGCTCCGCCAAGCCCCGCCGAGCTACGCCGAGCCCTGCCGAACTACGCCGAGCTCCGCCGAGCTACCCCCGACCACCGCCGAGCTCCGCCGAGCTCCGCCGAGCTACCCCCGACCACCGCCGACCTACCCCCGACCACCGCCGAGCTACGCCGAGCTCCGCCGAGCTCCGCAGAGCTACGCCGCTACGCCGACGCCAGCGACTCTCTGGGAACCAGCATCGAACACCTGGTGGGTGACCATCGGGTCTGAGTTCTGATGAGGCGCCACATGCCACACTACTGGACCCGCGCGCCACGTGGACCAATCCCGAGCTGCCCCTGATTAACCGACCAATTTCCCATTTTCAGAAAATAGGATAATCTTCGGAAATTCATAACTTATTCATTCGATGTCCAAAAATTGCGCACCATATATCAAAATTCTCAGAAAAATGAGATCTACAATCTAAGACTGTGTTTGTGTGCATTTGGCTCTTTATTTTATTGGATTTTTCTGAAATACTCTATAGTAGTCGCTGACGCGACTATTTCGTGTTCAATTTCAGAGCCGGAGGAGGATCTGACTAAGGAAGACGACCACGAGTACTTTCTGGAGCTAGGAGACGACTACGAAGGTGCCACATCCCACCAAATCCTTACATCCTATTTACGCATTGCAAATGACATTGTTGCTATTGCTTTATGATTATGTATGGATTGGTTGCATAGTAGTATATTTGAATTCCCTGCCTTGATAAGACTTTACCCTGCTATCCGCTGTTAGGTTAGCTGCTGCTTAATTTACTGTTACTCTTCCACTACTTACTAAATGCTATATGCTATGTGGTGGAATTGGGACGGTGCATAACTGATTATAACCACTGGGAGAGAGTGCTGCGTGCGTCTTGGGTGCGTGGTAAGGGTTGATGTCGACCAAGTGGGATGTGAGACAAGCCCGTGGGGCAAGTCGTGCCGGGGGTGCAACCTGGGCATCCCCACGAGAGATACCTGTGGCGGGTAATGACTTATGAGGTGGTTCCGGGATGTGCATTGAAGTCCCGTGAGCGGAGGTGCCGTGATGGCACGGGGAGAGTATCCCCTAAGTGGAGATGCCTGCTTGGTCACAACCTAGGATCTGACTAGTGACCGGAAACATCTAGATTCCCTCGCTACTCACTCGCTTCTGATGGGCGGGAGACGGCTGGACTACTTGGTAGGGCGGTGCCACTACTGCTAGGTTGAGAGGTGATAAGGGTGGACGGTGACGGATGGCAGATTCCCGTACCGTTCTAGATGCGCAGTACCACTGATGGGGCCCGGTACTGCGTCTCCCAGTCTCAGTGTGATGGTGTTGGATCCGGAATGTCCCAGAGCTGAGTGGCAGGGTGGCATCGATCTAGGCAAGCAAGCACCCGAAATTCTGCCTAGATGATTGTACAGCATCGATGATGGCTAATCTTGTGAGTAGTAAAACCTCTGCAGAGTGTATGGTTGATCGATCGATACATAAGCCAACTCGTTGGCTATGGACCTTTCCTAATGTTTCTGCAACCACTATTAGATGAGAGCATATTCTTTTCTCCCCCTGGATAACATTTTTCCGGCAGTGTACCCGTTGTGGTAGTGTGCCGCTGAGATAGGCCCGAGAGGGAGTTGGGCCTGTCGAATGAGAGTGAGGAGTGGGTATGTGAGGTGTGGTGATGGGAAAAGGGATGATGGTGTTAACTGGTGATAAAACTTGACTAATTAAACATTGATTACAGCTGCATAGGAAAACCTCAGCCTATAGGTCTGCTTGTATAGCCTTGCATCCACTTTCCACAAAGCAAATGCTGCATAGGTGGGCTCCGTGGCCAGTACAAATCGTACTGACAAATTTGCTGTCAGGTGACGAGAATGAGTACGACTTCGAGGGAGATGATGACGAGGAATAGGGTCACGTGCTACACTCAAGTTGGCCGTGAAGGATGAATCGCTTCCGCATCTTCTAAAACTTCTCTGAATGTTGATTCCGCCAATGTGGCGATGTAATAAATGTTTATGTAAGACTTAATTACCGTTGTATGGATCCTGGTGTCAACTGAGATATGGGTAATGTCATGGATTGTCCCAAGCAATCTGTTGAATTACAATTCGAGCCTGAGGATTTCCCTTCGCGGAAATCGAGGTCGTTTCAGTTAAGTCGGTATGATCTAACGGCACGCGTGCATCCCATCGGGCTATAAATAGAGGGCTAGACCCCCTGGAGGAGAGCCAGATCAAGAGATGAAGACTCTGAAGCATTAGATAGATATCCACTAGATCTAGGCTAGCAATCAAGAGAGAGATTAGAGAGATAGTGTAGATGAGTAGAGATTCGGAGGAGTTCCGGCCTGTCGGAGCTTCTTCGTAGCTGTATTTGTCTGGATTCAGCTCCCTCGTCCGGAGTTGCATTCTGAGGTACTTTTGTATTCAACATCCTGATTCAAGTAAGCATTTGTTCTTATTCGTTCTTAAGTTTACAACTCTATTTGAGTGCTTTGATCTTGATAGGTCCTTGGTTGAAGTAGTAGTTTGTAGTGTAGACGTGGTGTCTGGGCTATAATTACCTGTGAATGTCCCCTGATTGGCCGGATAATGGTAGTTCGCGTAGGTGACAGCTGCGTTGATTCCTCTGTGGTCCACTTCCCGTTGATAGGATCGATAGGTGTATAAGTGTTTGGTAGGAGGGAACTCTGATTTCCACTCTTCTTCATTTCACTGCCCGATTACAACGATATTATTCAAAGTTTACCAGTTGTCGGATCTAGATAATCATTAGTTCTCTCCTCATTCTTGATATTCTCTGGATTGATTGTGTTATCGGGTTAAGAACTAAGTCAGTATCACCTACTGTTCCTTTGGGTTCGATATTAAAACCGGGATTGTATGGTGAAGTGCTACATCGGTGTTTTATCTGTGCGTTTGCGGATACTTTAATAATAATAATCTTTAATAGAGTGCAGTTAATTTATACCAACAAGCATTTTTGACCCCGTTACCGGGGAACGATTTGCTGATTTTGGCTTAGTCTATCTTAATCTTGTATTATACTTTTATCTTTTATCTTTTACCTTTTAAAGTATGGAACCCACGTTTGAACTTTTATATCAATATGGAGCACCATCGGGATCGTATCTCCAGCCAAAAGAATCATCTTTGTCCATCACATCATCTAGCTATGAGTTACGCCCGGAATTAATTAAGTTAGTTTAGGTTCACATTTTTTCTGATAGTTCTAGCGAAAACCCTTATTCCCATTTAGCCGATTTTGAGCAGACATGTTCATGTTTGCACATTAAGGGCATGGCAGATGAAACTTTAAGATGGAAACTCTTCCCGTTTTTATTAACGGGAAAAGCAAAGAAATGGTATAATCGCCATGTTGGGAGTAGCCAAGGAGATTGGGAAGTATTGCGTGCTAATTTTTGTCTTAAATTTTTCCCTATCGAAAAGGTCGCTAAGCTTCGTTTTGAAATTATTGGATTTAAACAATTAGATAATGAATCATTAGGCAAAGCTTGGGAGCGCTTTGATGGATTTATAAATTCATGGACCTAATCTTGCTTTGCCAGAACCTATTGTTTTGCAACATTTCTTTTTGGGCCTTGATGATAAAAATAAAGAATACCTTAATTTGGCCGCAGTAGGAGCATTTATGCATATTACTGCTTCACATGATAAAACCATTCTTACTAATATCTTAATTGATCTTACTGAAGAAAAACAAGAGTTGTTAGAAGATGAATTTTTGCCATTCGATTCTACACTTTTGTCTGATTCATCTCAACCTTTACCTGAACTATCTAATGAGAAGGAGATAATTCCTATTTCTGATTTTATGCTTGAATTTGAGGATGAACTTTTTGATGATTATGGAAACACCTCACGCTATCATAAAATTATGAAACCACAAAAATTTATGAATTTTAAAAGTTTTAATATTTCATATCTTGCTGATTTAAAATTCCTTAGAGAGATAACGAGAGAATTGATTTTTGTTATGAGTAATGAGTGGTTGATAGAATCTGAGCTTTCAAATGATATAATTTGTTTAAATTCTTCTACCATTACTATTAAATGTCAAATTGATGCATATCCTTTTGATGCCTTTTATAATCCAATAGTAGGTGTGAATATCATGTCTCTTACATTGGCTGAAAAATTCTTGAAAGATATGCCATTAATTCCTACAAATAAATTATTAAAAAATTGTCCAGGACATATTATTCCTAGTTCAGGTGTTTTATGTTCTCTTCCTATTGTGATTAATGAATTCCGAATTTTGCTGAATTTCTATATCTTTGATGTATGGAATTTTGATGTAATGATTGGATTACCAATAGGAAAGCTTTTGCGAGAAGGTTGTGCGGGCAATTTAGATATTATACTTAGGAAAGTATTTAATCTCTCAGTGCCTATAACTCATGCATTAAAAGCTAAGGCAGAGCCACCTCCTGAGTTAGATCCGATAGAAGAAGTTAAGGCTGTGTCATTTGAGGAATTTATTAAACCTAATTTAGAGGATGATACTCAGTTCTTCATTAATGAAGAAGAGGAGGATCCGATTGATCCTGAACCTCTGGATAAATTACTAGGGCCACCTAAGCCTTCTATTGAGCTTAAGCAACTACCTTCTGGTCTTAAGTATGTTTTTCTGAACAATGATCAAAATTCTCCTATGATTATTAGTGATAAACTTTCTGATGAAAAGTCTTTTAGATTAATAACTATCTTAGAAAAACATCGTGCTGCTTTTGGTTATTCACTCCAAGACCTTAAGGGGATTATTCCTATTTTATGCACCCATCGTATTCCAACCAACCCAGAAATTACACCATCTAGAGAGCCCCAACGTAGGCTTCAAAATGCGATGAGGAAAGTTGTTAAGAAAGATGTCTTGAAGCTTTTGCATGCTGGGATTATTTATCCTATTCTGCATAGTGAGTGGGTAAGCCCTGTTCAAGTTGTACCTAAAAAGGGTGACATGACCGTAGTTAAAAATGATAAAAATGAATTGATACCCCAGAGAACTGTTACAGGATGGCGAATGTGTATAGATTAAAGAAAACTCAATAAAGCAACCAAGAAAGATCATTTTCCACTGCCCTTCATTGATGAGATGTTAGAACGTCTAGCAAATAATTCTTTCTTTTGTTTTCCTGATGGTTATTTTGGATATCACCAAATTCCTATCCGTCCAGATGATCAAAGCAAAACCACTTTTACATGTTCTTATGGAACTTATGCTTATCGTAGAATGTCTTTTGGATTATGTAATGCACCTACTTCTTTTCAAAGATGTATGATGTCTATATTTTCTGAAATGATGGAAGAAATCATGGAAATTTTTATGGATGATTTTTCAGTTTATGGGAAAAACTTTTGATGATTGTCTAGAAAATCTAGATAAAGTTTTGCAGAGATGTGAAGAAAAGCACTTAGTCCTTAATTGGAAAAATGTTATTTTATGGTTAGAGAAGGAATAGTGCTAGGACATTTAGTGTCTGAAAGAGGTATAGAGGTAGACAAGGTAAAAATTGAAGTAATTGAACAACTACCTCCACCTGTTAATATAAAAGGAATCCGAAGTTTTCTTGGTCATTGTGGTTTTTATGGTAGATTTATAAAAGATTTTTCGCATATTGCTAGACCACTGACTAACTTGCTAGCTAAGGATGTTTCTTTTGAATTTGATGATGCATGTTTAAAATCTTTTAATATTCTTAAAGAAGCACTTACATCAGCACCAATCATTCAACTCCCTGATGCGTTTTTACCTTTTAAATTATGTGTGATGCTAGTGATTATGCTGTAGGGGCAGTATTAGGATAAACAAAAGATAAGAAGCATCATGCAATTGCTTATGCTAGTAAAACTATGACAGGAGCACAATTAAATTATACAACAACTGAAAAAGAACTCCTGACTGTTATTTTTGCTATTGATAAATTTAGATCTTACTTAGTAGGAGCAAAAGTAATTGTTTATTCTGATCATGCTACTTTAAAATATTTGCTCACTAACAAAGATACTAAACCTTGTTTGATAAGATGGATTTTGTTACTCCAAGAATTTGACATAGAAACTAAAGATAGAAGAGGAATAGAAAATCCAGTTGCTGATCACTTGTCTAGAAGACACTTTGAGAAACCTCAGGAATTGCCTATTAATGACTCATTAAGAGATGACATGTTGTTTAAAGTGACCAAGTTAGACCCTTGGTACGCAAATATTGTCAACTTTATGGTTGCAGGTTATGTAACACCAGGGGAAAATAAAAAGAAGCTCATTTATGAAAGATATCTCCACATATGGGATCCAACATACCTCTTCAGAATTTGTTCAGATGGATTACTTAGAAGATGTGTACTAGTAGAAGTGGGCATGCAGATCATTCAGAAATACCATGCATTACCATATGGAGGTCATTATGAAGCATTCCGCACTCATGTTAAAATCTGGCAGAGTGGGTTCTTTTGGCCAACTCTGTATGAAGACACCAAAGTTTTTGTCCGGAGATGTGGATCATGTCAGAGGCACGGAAATATCAATGCAAGAGATGCTATGCCACTCACCAACAATCTCCAGATCGAGCTCTTTGATGTCTGGGAAATTGATTATATGGGACCATTTTGAAATCAAGAAATTATGAATACATTCTAGTGGCAGTTGACTATATATCCAAGTGGGTAGAAGCTATGCCATGCATGAATGCTGATTCCAAACATTCAAAGAAGATGTTCGAAGAGATTATATTTCCAAGGTTTGGAACACCAATGATGGTCATTAATGACGGAAGGACACACTTCACTGATAAAAAGTTTTACCGATACTTGCAAGCTCATGGAATCCATCACAATGTTGCCACTCCATACCATCCTCATACAAGTGGCCAGGCAGAAACATCAAACAAATAAATCAAGAATATTCTACAGAAAATAGCAAATGAGATGGGTACTGCATGGAAGGACCGATTACCCGAAGCACTTTGGGCATGTCGGACCGCATACAAGACACCTTTGTGCATGTCACCTTACCAGCTAGTATATGGTAAGACCTGTCATTTACCAGTGGAGTTAGAGCATAAAGCTCACTGGGCTATTAAGAGATAGAATATGGACTTTGAACCCGCTGGAGAAAAGAGAAAAATGCAATTATCAAAATTAGAAGAATGGAGAGAAAATGCTTATCACAATTCAAGCATCTATATAGAAAGAAGAAAAAGATGGCATGACAAGAGGATCAAGAAGAAAGAGTTTGCACCAGGAGATAAGGTATTACTTTTTAATTCTAGGTTCAAATTATTCGGGCTTGGAAAACTACGAAGCAAATGGGAAGGACCATTTACGGTTGTGAATGCATCGCCACATGGAGCGGTAACTCTACAATCACACGAGGGTACATTATTCAAGGTAAATGGTCATAGACTTAAATTATTTTTAGAACCATTTAATTCAGAAGTTGTTGACGGGCTGGACTTTGTCCAACTACCAACTTTTTAATCCTGTCATTGTCCGTTATGAAAAAATTATCGCGCATCGTAACTAACAGGAAGTAGGAAGAGTCTAGAGGCTTCACGAGCACGGTCACCCTAGGAGGACACCACGTGGGGCCGGCCGGCGCCCCCTGTCCCCTCTCGTCCCGACTCTCGTTTCCTTTTCTTTCTCTATCCTTCCTAAACACAATCACGTAGATTCCCGATACGTACGGATAATCTTTCGTACGAATCCTGTAGAACTTAGATTTGATCTTATCCTATCTCCTAAAAACCCATATAAATACGCACCTTCACCGCCCTCAAATTGCATCCCATCATCATTGCCTTCCTCTCCTCTAAAGAAACTCTCTTGTTTAGATCTAGTAGCAATTGCAGGCAAAGCAGTTGTCGGCGCTGACTCCGGCAAGATCCAAGGCGACGACTCAAAGGCCATCGTCCTCGTGCAGCTGAAGCCCCTTGCCATCGTGCCACCGAAGCACCTCGCCATGGTGCCACCGAAGCATCTTGCAACGGTGCCCCAGCAGTTCGAGCAAGTCTACTATATGCATGCTCAGCCTGCTCTGTCATCGCCACCTGAGAGACTGCAGCCAGAAGATGGTACAAGAGGGAAGCAGATCGCTATTCCCCGAGGCACCCCACTTCTTCCACCTAGAGACAATGAGCGACTCTTGTCGGTCAAGACCGACAAGAACGGAACGCTGGTATGTGCGAAGTACACCACTGATCGCCCTGTCATCCAAGGAGTTCATGCACGTCCAGGCCAAGTCCGCTACACCGAGTTCATACCACCTTTGCCTAGGAGACAGTGGCCTACATCTACATCAGCACTAGAGAAAGTCCCTAGACAGCCCCCGCTCTCTCTATGAATCCTCAATGAGAAGATGGAAGCTCTCTCTAGCACCGTTAGAGGTATAGAGAGGAATGAGGAGTTAAGGAACAAAGTTATAAGCAAGCAGATATAAGTCAATGTAAAGTTAATTCGCAGTCTCAAACGCGAAAAAGATCAGCTGAAAGAAAAGGTTGATGAGCTTAAGGAAGAAATTAGGAAGCTCGCGAAGAAGGGGCAGCCTTAGGTTGCCCTCGTTATCTATGTAATAACGCACAAGTGTGTTAGGTTTGATTATATTATCGAGTGTGCTAGGTTTGATTTATAATATTAAGTGTGCTAGGCAAACCTAATGAGCTAGGGCTGTCGTTAGCTGTTGGTATAAATGAATTGCACTCTATTAAAGATTAATAATATTAAAGTATCCGCAAGCGCACATATAAAACTACCCGCTGTAGCACTTCACCAGATAATCCCGGTTTTAATATCGAACCCAAAGGAACAGTAGGTGATACTGACTAAGTCTATTGGCTCTTAACCCGATAATACAATCAATCCAGAGAATATCAAGAATGAGGAGATAACAAATGATTATCTAGATCCGACAACCAGCAGTAAACTTTGAATAATATCGTTCTAATCGGGCAGTACATGAATAAGAGGCGAAATCAGAGTTCCCTCCTACCAGACACTTATACACCAATCGATCCTATCAATGGGAAGTGGACTACAGAGGACTCAACGCAGCTGTCACCTACGCGATCTACCACTATCCAGCCAATCAGGGGACATTCACAAGTAATTATAGCCCAAACACCACGTCTACACTACAAACTACTACTTCAACCAAGGAGCTACCAAGATCAAAGCACTCAAATAGAGTTGTAAACTTAAGAACGAATAAGAACAAATGCTTACTTGAATCAGGATGTTGAATACAAAAGTACCTCAGAACGCAACTCC
The DNA here is from genome assembly GCA_038502445.1 of Eremochloa ophiuroides. NCBI lineage: Eukaryota > Viridiplantae > Streptophyta > Magnoliopsida > Poales > Poaceae > Eremochloa > Eremochloa ophiuroides. Next base: position 3,268,602 of record JAHLJS010000001.1, on the reverse strand, counting down.
GGGCGAGGGAGCTGAATCCAGACGAACACAGCTACGAAGAAGCTCCGACAGGCCGGGACTCCTCCAAATCTCTACTCATCTACTCTACTCTATCTCTCTAATCTCTCTCTCGATTGCTAGCGTAGATCTAGTGGATATCTATCTAATGCTTCAGGGTCTTCATCTCTTGATCTGGCTCTCCTCCAGAGGGTATGCCTCTCTATTTATAGGCCGGTGGGATGCACGTATGCCGTAGGATCAAACTCACTTGAAACAAGGGCCCAGATGATTTCTAATAGGCGGTGGTAGAAGACTCCAGAAGGCGGCGTGGGGGAAACCCTAGGGGGGCGCCGGCCGGCCCCACCCTGGCGCCGGCCGGCCCCACCCTGTGGGATCTCGGGCCCCGGTGCTTCGGGTGTGTTCTAGATCCTTCTAACTTGCTGATGAAGTATGTTTCCGTCGCGATCAAGTTTCGTGGTAATTATGCTCTTTAATCCTTCTTTTAAGCTTTTCTGTAAAATCCCCTGGGAAATAGACAATTCACCAAAACTTTTGGAATCTATCAGTAATAACCCTATTCTACTGGATATTCATGTTTAATGCAGGGATAATTGATAATAAATTTTGGATGATAACAGGTGTCAATAATTACCCCCACACTAAGGCTTTTGCTCGTCCCAAGAAAAAGATTGGTTTTAAGATATAAAATTCTTAGAGAGAATGGAGCATTTAAAACATAACTTGAGAGTACATTATATAAAACTAGTCTAGTCATGCATGTACTATGGAATTCAAAGTATCTACCATGAATCTTTGAGTAGCTGAAGAACAAAATAGCTTGAAAACAGATCACTCTCTTCCTGTAGTTAAGTCAATTGGTGGGTATATATAATTTTGCAAATAAACTTAGCTTTACCTTCTCCTTTTGTAGTACTCTCGAATCACTGATATATCTAGTATTTTGTATCCATACCAAGGCATTAATGAAATTGCTTTCTTTATCCTACTTCTAAAAAGTTTATGTGGATCTCAGGTAGGTAAAATGTGAAAACATACTTGCATTGTATTTGTTGTAAAGTCAAATAATGAATCCATAGAGAAATAAGGCATATAATCGAATCAAGCTTTATTTGGTGGAACCTAATTCTACCTTGCTCCTTTAGAAAATAAATCTCTCTTTTATACAATTAAGTTTATTCAAAGGGTATGAGCTATCTCTTTCTCTTTTTTTTTCAAGGGAGACGAGCATCTAAGTACTCATTGTTTTAATTTCTTCGGACACTTGTCCATTTTTTTATACTCCCTTATTCTTTTGCATAGCTCATACCTCTTTTGAATTTAGTAGTTGAGAGAATTTAACAAAACATGGAGCAATTATTTGGTAACTATGCTATATAATTATTTTTTGGTGTTTCCTCCCAGTGTAGGAGAGAAACATTTTCCATAGAATAACTCGCTATTACTCCGGATTAGAGTAATGCTTATGTGGAATTGGCACTTGATTCGAAAATATGACAAATTTCTTCAAATGGTTATAAAGGTTGACCAAACTCAATACAAAGACAAGTATTATATTTAGCAGGCTTCTATCCTATATATGGCTCTGGTAGGACAATATTTTTACCACAAAGGAGAGGTATAACTAATCATTTAAATTTTCAAAATAAATCTCCAATGACAAAACATCAGGGGTTGAGTTCTCATTATTCAACTATATCATGTTTCACAACGACTTAAGCAATCATGGGGTCCCTATAAATAGTTTCCAATAGTAACATGATTTCTAGAAAAGTGTTATATAATTTATTCTTAAGCTATGAATTAAACAATCTTCTTCTTCTCTTTTAAAAGTAATTTTAGCATGTGAACTTTAATTCGGATTGAAACGGAAATCGAAACATGTGCAATTAAATTTTATGAGGATCAGACCTGACCATGACTGAGAAGGGGATGCGGAGGATGTAGAGGGGGGCTGGCCGGCCTAGGTAGGGCGCCGGTCGGCGCACCTCTATGGCCCCACAAGGTCCACTTCGGTGTGCGAGGTCCTGGTTCGATTATCTTCCAAATTACGTGATTTTCCCGAGTGAATTGATTTCCATAGTCGCGATGTGCCTCCCCCACACTTATTTTCCTACATACTTTTCTACGCAACATGTGGAGACAACATGCGTACCAAAAATATAGAGAGTAGAGTAAACTAAAACATTAATATTGATAAAAAAGAATAAGGCACTTTATTCATTAATAATACTAGATAACTCTGATAGCTGATTGAGCTAACGACTGCCCTAGCTCCATGGGCTTACCTAACACACTTAACATTATACATCAAACCTAGCACACTCGATAATATAATTAAACCTAACACACTTGTGCCTTATTACATAGATAACTAGGGCAACTTAAGACTGCCCTTTCTTTGCGAGCTTCCTAATTTCTTCCTTAAGATCACTAATCTCTTCTTTCAGCTGATCTTTTTCGCGCTTGAGACTGCGAATTAACTTGACATTGACTTCTATCTTCTTAGTCATGTCACTCATAATCTTGCTCCTTAAGTCTTCATTCCTCTCTATACCCCTAACGGTGTTAGAGAGAGCTTCCATCTTCTCATTAAGGATGCGTAGAGAGAGCTGGGGCTGTCTAGAGACTTTCTCTAGTGCTGATGTAGATGTAGCCCGCTATGTCTTGGGCGGAGGTGGTACGAACTCGGTGTAGCGGACTTGTCCTGGACGTGCACGAACTCCTTGGATGGCAGGGCGAGCAGTGGTGTACTTCGCACATACCAGCGGTCCGTTCTTGTCGGTCTTGACCGACAGGAGTCGCTCATTATCTCTAGGTGGAAGAAGTGGGGTGCCTCGGGGAATAGCGATCTGCTTCCCCCTGGTACCATCTTCTAGCAGTAGTCTCTCAGGTGGCGATGGCAGAGCAGGCTGAGCATGCGTGTAGTAGACTTGCTCGAACTGCTGGGGCACCATAGCAAGATGCTTCGGTGGCACGACGGCAAGGTGCTTCGGGGGCACGATGGCAAGGGGCTTCGGCTGCGCGAGGACGATGGCCTTCGAGTCGTCGCCTTGGAGCTTGCCGGAGTCAGCGCCGACGACCGCTTTGCATGCCATTGCTACTAGATCTGAACTAGAGAGTTTCTTTAGAGGAGAAGAAGGCAATGATGATAGGATGGCATTCAAGGATGGTATAGGTGCGTATTTATATGGTTTTCAGGAGACAGGATAAGATCAAATCTAGATTCTACAGGATTCGTACGAAAAATTATCCGTACGCATCGGGAATCTTTGGGATTGTATTTAGCAAAGATAGAGAAAGAAAAGGGACCTTGAGTCTGGACGACAGGGGACAGGGGGCGCCGCCCGGCCTAACTAGGGCACCGGCCGGCCCCACCAGGTGACTTCCCTGGTTGGCCGAGCTCGTGAAACCTCTAGACTCTTCCTACTTCCTGCTAGTTGCGATGCGCGATAATTTTTTGTAACGGATAACGACGGGACTAAAAAGTGGGTAATTGAATAAAGTCCAGCCCATCAACAACTTCTAAATTAAATGGTTCTAAAAATTATTTAAGTCGGTGACCATTTACCTTGAATAACGTACCTTCGTGTGATTGTAGAGTTACCGCTCCATGTGGTGATGAATTCACAACCGTAAATGGTCCTTCCCATTTGCTTCGTAGTTTTCCAAGCCCGAATAATTTAAACCTAAAATTAAAAAGTAATACCTTATCTCCTGGTGCAAACTCCTTCTTCTTGATCCTCTTGTCATGCCATCTTTTTGTTCTTTCTTTATAGATCTTTGAATTGTGATAAGCCTTTTCTCTCCATTCTTCTAATTCTGATAATTGCATTTTTCTCTTTTCTCCAGCAGCTTCAAAGTTCATGTTCCATCTGTTAATAGCTCAGTGAGCTTTATGCTCTAACTCCACTGGTAAATGACAGGTCTTACCATATACTAGCTGGTAAGGTGACATGCACAAAGGTGTCTTGTATGCGGTCCGATATGCCCAAAGTGCTTCAGGTAATCGGTCCTTCCATGCAGTACCCATCTCATTTACTATTTTCTGTAGAATATTCTTGATTTGTTTGTTTGATGTTTCTGCCTGGCCACTTGTCTGAGGATGGTATGGAGTAGCTACATTGTGACGGATGCCATGAGCTTGCAAGTATCAGTGAAACTTTTTATCAGTGAAGTGTGTTCCTCCGTCACTAATGACCATCCTTGGTGTTCCAAACCTTGGAAATATAATCTCTTCGAACATCTTCTTTGAATGTTTGGAATCAGCATTCATGCATGGCAAAGCTTCTACTCACTTGGATACATAGTCAACTGCCACCAGAATGTATTCACAATTTCTTGATTTCACAAATGGTCCCATGTAATCAATTCCCCAGACATCAAAGAGCTCAATCTGGAGATTGTTGGTGAGTGGCATAGCATCTCTTGCATTGATATTTCCGTGCCTCTGACATGATCCACATCTCCGGACAAAATCTTTGGTGTCTTCATACATAGTTGGCCAAAAGAACCCACTCTGCCAGATTTTAGCATGAGTGCGGAATGCTCCATAATGACCTCCATATGGTGATGCATGGCATTTCTGAATGATCTGCATGCCCTCTTCTACTGGTACACATTTTCTAAGTAATCCATCTGAACAAATTCTGAAGAGGTATGGTGGATCCCATATGTGGAGACAACTTTTATAAATAAGCTTCTTTTTATTTTCCCCTGGTGGTACATAACCTGTAACCATAAAGTTGATAATATTCACGTACCAAGGGTCTGACTTGGTTACTTTAAACAACATGTCATCTCTTAACGAGTCGTTAATAGGCAATTCTTGAGGTTTCTCAAAGTGTATTCTAAGCAAGTGATCAGCAACTGGATTTTCTATTCCTCTTCTATCTTTAATTTCTAAGTCAAATTCTTGGAGTAACAAAATCCATCTTATCAAACGAGGTTTAGCATCTTTCTTAGTGAGTAAATATTTTAAAGCAGTATGATCAGAATAAACAATTACTTTTGCTCCTACTAAGTTAGATCTAAATTTATCAATAGCAAAAACAACAGCCAGGAGTTCTTTTTCAGTTGTTGCATAATTTAATTGTGCTCCTGTCATAGTTTAACTAGCATAAGCAATTGCATGATGTTTCTTATCTTTTGTTTGTCCTAATACTACCCCTACAGCATAATCACTAGCATCACACATAATTTCAAAAGGTAAAGACCAATCAGGGGGTTGAATGATTGGTGCTGATGTAAGTGCTTCTTTAAGAATATTAAAAGATTTTAAACATGCATCATCAAATTCAAAAGGAACATCCTTAGCTAGCAAGTTAGTCAGTGGTCTATCAATATGTGAGAAATCTTTTATAAATCTGTGACAAAAACCACAGTGACCAAGAAAACTTCGGATTCCTTTTATATTAATAGGTGCAAGTAGTTGTTTAATTACTTCAATTTTTGCCTTATCTACCTCTATACCTCTTTCAAACACTAAATGCCCTAGCACTATTCCTTCTCTAACCATAAAATGACATTTTTCCCAATTAAGGACTAAGTGCTTTTCTTCACATTTGAGCAAAACCTTATCTAGATTTTCTAGACAATCATCAAACATTTTTCCATAAACTGAAAAATCATCCATAAAAACTTCCATGATTTCTTCTATCATTTCAGAAAATATAGACATCATACATCTTTAAAAAGAACCAGGTGCATTACATAATCCAAAAGACATTCTACGATAAGCATAAGTTCCATAAGGGCATGTAAAAGTGGTTTTGCTTTGTTTATCAGGGTGGATAGGAATTTGGTGATATCTAGAATAACCATCAAGGAAACAAAAGAAAGCATTATTTGCCAAACGCTCTAACATCTCATCAATGACGGGCAGCGGAAAATGATCTTTCTTGGTTGCTTTATTAAGTTTTCTATAATCTATACACATTCGCCATCCTGTAACAGTTCTCTAGGGTATCAATTCATTTTTATCATTTTTAACTACGGTCATACCACCCTTTTTAGGTACAACTTGAATAGTGCTTACCCACTCACTACTCGGAACATGATAAATAATCCCAGCATGCAAAAGTTTCAAAACCTCTTTCTTAACAACTTCCCTCATCGCATTTTGAAGCTTACGTTAGGGCTCTCTAGAAGGTGTAATCTCTGGGTTGGTTGGAACACGATGGGTGCATAAAACAGAACTAATCCCCTTAAGGTCTTGGAGTGAATAACCAAAAGCAGCACGATGTTTTTCTAAAACAGTTATTAATCTAAAAGACTCTTCATCAGAAAGTTTATCACTAATAATCACGGGAGAATTTTAATCATCATTCAGAAAAACATACTTAAGACCAGAAGGTAGTTGCATTAGCTCAATAGAAGGCTTAGGTGGCTCTAGTAATTCATCCAGAGGTTCAGGATTAATCGGATCCTCTTCCTCTTCATTAATGAAGAACTGAATATCATCCTCTAAATTAGGTTCAATAAATTCCTCAAATGACACCGCCTTAATTTCTTTTATCGGATCTAACTCAGGAGGTGGCTCTGCCTTAGCTTTTAATGCATGAGTTATAGGCACTGAGAAATTAAATCCCTTCCCAAGTTTAATATCTGAATTGCCCGGATAACCTTCTTGCAAAAGTTTTCCTATTGGTAACCCAATCATTACATCAAAATCCCAAACATCAAAGATATAGAAATTCAGCAAAATTCGGAATTCATTAATCACAATAGGAAGAGAACATAAAACACCTGAACTAGGAATAATATGTCCTGAACGATTTTTTAATAATTTATTTGTAGGAATTAATGGCATATCTTTCAAGAATTTTTCAGCAAATGTAAGAGACATGATATTGACACCTACTACTAGATTATAAAAGGCATCACATATGCATTAATTTGACATTTAATAGTAATGGCTGGTGAATTTAAACGAATTATATCATTTGAAAGCTTAGATTCTATTAACCACTGATTACTCATCACAAAAATCAATTCTCTAGTTATCTCTCTAAGAAATTTTAAATCAGCAGGATATGAAATATTAAAAATTTTAAAATTCATAGACTCTTGTGGTTTTATAATTTTATGATAGCGTGAGGTGTTTCCATAATCATCAAAAAGTTCATCCTCAAATTCAAGCATAAAATCAGAAATAGGAGTTATCTCCTTCTCATTAGATAGTTCATGTAAAGGTTGAGATGAATCAGACAAAAGTTTAGAATCAAACGACAACAATTCATCTTCCAACAACTTTTCTTTTTTCTTCAGGAAGATCAATTAAGATATTAGTAAAAATAGTTTTAGTATGTGAAGTAGTAATATGCATAAATGCTCCTCCTGCGGCCAAATTAAGGTATTCTTTATTTTTATCATCTAGGCCTAAAAAGAAATGTTGCAAAAGCATAGGTTCTGGCAAAGGAAGATTAGGTCCAGAATTTATAAATCCATCAAAGTGTTCCCAAGCCTTACCTAATGATTCGTTATCTAATTGTATAAATCCAATAATTTCAAAATGAAGTTTAGGGACCTTTTCGATAGGGAAAAATTTAAGACAAATTAGCTCGTAATACTTCCCAATCTCCTTGACTACTCCCAACATGGCGATTATACCATTTCTTTGCTTTTCCTGTTAATGAAAACGGAAAGAGTTTCCATCTTAAAGTTTCATCTGCCATGCCCTTAATGTGCAAACATGAACAAGTCTGCTCAAAATCGGTTAAATGGGAATGGGGGTTTTTGCTAGAACTACCAGAAAAAATATGATCCTGAATTAACTTAATTAATCCCGGGCGTAACTCATAGCCAGATGATGTGATAGGTAAAGATGATTCTTTTGGCTGGAGATACGATCCCGATGGTTCTCCATATTGACATAAAAGTTTGGACGTGGGTTCCATACTTTAAAAGGTAAAAGATGAAAGATAAAAGTATAATACAAGAATAAGACAGACTAAGCCAAAATCAGCATACCGTTCCGCGGCAACGGCATCAGAAATGCTTGTTGGTATAAATTAACTGCACTCTATTAAAGATTAATAATATCAAAGTATCCGCAAGCACACAGATAAAACAACCCGATGTAGCACTTCACCAGACAATCCCGGTTTTAATATCGAACCCAAAGGAACAGTAGGTGATACTGACTAAGTCTATTGGCTCTTAACCCGTTAATACAATCAATCCAGAGAATATCAAGAATGAGGAGACAACAAATGATTATCTAGATCTGACAACCGGTAAACTTTAAATAATATCATTCTAATCGGGCAGTGACATGAATAAGAGGCGAAATCAGAGTTCCCTCCTACCAGACCCTTATACACCTATCGATTCTATCAACGGGAAGTGGACTACAGAGCACTCAACGCAGCTGTCACCTACGCGATCTACCACTATCCGGCCAATCAGGGGACATTCACAAGTAATTATAGCCCAGACACCACGTCTACACTACAAACTACTACTTCAACCAAGGAGCTACCAAGATCAAAGCACTCAAATAGAGTTGTAAACTTAAGAACGAATAAGAACAAATGCTTACTTGAATCAGGATGTTGAATACAAAAGTACCTCAGAATGCAACTCCGGGCGAGGGAGCTGAATCCAGACGAACACAGCTACAAACAAGCTCTGACAGGCCGGGACTCCTCTGAATCTCTACTCATCTACTCTATCTCTCTAATCTCTCTCTTGATTGCTAGCCTAGATCTAGTGGATATCTATCTAATGCTTCAAGGTCTTCATCTCTTGACCTGGCTCTCCTCCAGGGGGTATGCCTCTCTATTTATAGGCCGGTGGGATGCACGTATGCCGTAGGATCAGACCGACTTGAAACAAGGGCCCAGATGATTTCTAATAGGCGGTGGTAGAAGACTCCAGAAGGCGACGTGGGGGAAACCCTCGGGGGGCGCCAGCTGGCCCCACCCTGTGGGATCTCGGGCCCCGGTGCTTCGGGTGTGTTCTGGATCCTTCGCTGATGAAGTATGTTTTCGTTGCGATCAAGTTTCGTGGTGATTATGCTCTTTAATCCTTTTTTAAGCTTTTCTGGAAAATCCCCTTGGAAATAGACAATTCACCAAAACTCGTGGAATCTGTCAGTAATAACCCTATTCTACTGGATATTCATGTTTAATGCAGGGATAATTGATAATAAATTTTGGATGATAACAGGTGTCAACATTAGCTCAGTCAGTTGTCGGAGTTATCTAGTATCGTTAATGAATAAAGTGCCTTATTCTTTTTATCAATATTAATGTTTTAATCTACTCTACTCTCTATATTTTGCTACGCATGTTGTCTCCACATGTTGCACAGAAAAGTATGTGGGAAAATAAGTGTGGGAGAGGCACATCGCGACTATGGAAATTAATTCGCTCAGAAAAATCACGTAATTCAGAAGACAATCGAACCAGGACCTCGCGCACCGAAGTGGACCCCGTGGGACCACAGAGGCATGCTGCCCGGCGCCCTACCTGGGCCGGCCGGCCCCCCTCTGCATCCCCTTCTCGGTCATGGTCAGGTTTGATCCCCATACAATATAATTGCATATGTGTCGATTTCTGTTTCGATCCGATTAAAATTCACATGCTAAATTACTTTTAAAAGAGAAGAAGAGAATGTTTAATTCATAGCTTAAGAATAAATTATATAATACTTTTCTAGGAATCATGTTACTATTGGAAATTATTTATAGGGACCCCATGATTGTTTAAGTCGTTGTGAAACATGATATAGTTGAATTATGAGAACTCAATCCCTGATGTTTTGTCTTTGGAGATTTTATTTCGAAAATTTAAATGATTAGTTATACCTCTCCTTTGTGGTAAAAATACTGTCCTACCAGAGCCATATATAGGATAGAAGCCTGCTACATATAATGCTTGTCTTTGTATTGAGTTTGGTCAACCTTTGTAACCCTTTGAAGAAATCTGTCATATTTTCGAATCAAGTGCCAATTCCACATAAGCATTACTCAAATCCAGAGTAATAGCGAGTCATTCTATTGAAAATGTTTCTCTCCCGCACTGGGAGAAAACACCAAAAATAATTATATAGCATAGTCACCAAATAATTGCTCCATGTTTTGTTAAAATCTCTCAACTACTAAATTCAAAAGAGGTATGAGCTATGCAAAAGAAGAAGGGAGTATAAAAAAATGGACAAGTGTCCGAAGAAATTAAAACAATGGGTAATTAGATACTCTCTGAATAAGCTCAATAGTATAAAAGAGAGATTTATTTTCTCAAGGAGCAAGGTAGATTTAGGTTCCACTATATTCCACCAAATAAAGCTTGATTCGATTATATGCCTCATTTCTCTGTGGATTTATTGTTTGACTTTACAATAAATACAATGTAAGTATGTTTTCACATTTTACCTGCCTAAGATCCACATAAGCTTTTCAGAAGTAGGATAAAGAAGGCAATTTTATTAACGCCTTGGTAAGGATACAAAAAAATACCAGATATATCAGTGATTCGAGAGTACTATAAAAGGAGAAGGTAAAACTAAATTTATTTGCAAAATTACATACCCTCCAATTGACTTAACTAAAGGAAGAGAGTGATCTGTTTTCAAGCTATTCTGTTCTTCAACTACTCAAAGATTCATTGTAGACACTTTAAATTCCATAGTACATGCATGACTAGACTAGTTTTATATAATGCACTCTCAAGTTATGTTTTAAATGCTCTATTCTCTCTAAAAATCATATATCTTAAAACCAACCTTTTTCTCGGGACGAGCAAAAGCCTAAGTGTGGGGGTAATTGTTGGCACTTATTATCGTCTAAATTTTATTATCAATTATCCCTGCATTAAACATGAATATCCAGTAGAATAGGGTTATTACTAATAATTTCCACAAGTTTTGGTGAATTGTATATTTTTCAGGGATTATTCTAGAAAAGCATAAAAGAGGGATTAAAGTGCATAAAATACACGAAACTTGACCGCAAAGGAAACATCATCACGAAGACCCTGGAAGAGTGTAGAACACACCCAAAGCAAGCGGAGGCCCGCACCTGACAAGGTGGGGCCGGTCAGCCCCCGGGGGCCGGGCGGCGCCCCCCTCGGGTTTCCACCCGCCGCCTTCTGGAGTCTTCTACCACCGCCTTTTAGGAGTCATTTGGGCCCTTGGTTAAGTAGGTTTGATCTAACAGGCGCGCGTGCATCCCATCGGGCTATAAATGGAGGGCCAGACCCCCCTGGAGGAGAGGCAGATCAAAAGATGAAGACCCTGAAGCATTAGATAGATATCCACTAGATCTAGGCTAGCAATCAAGAGAGAGAGATTAGAGAGATAGAGTAGATGAGTAGAGATTCGGAGGAGTCCTCGGCCTGTCAGAGCTTCTTCGTAGCTGTATTCGTCTGGATTCAGCGCCCTCACCCAGAGTTGCGTTCTGAGGTACTTTTGTATTCAACATCCTGATTCAAGTAAGCATTTGTTCTTATTCGTTCTTAAGTTTACAACTCTATTTGAGTGCTTTGATCTTGGTAGCTCCTTGGTTGAAGTAGTATTTTGTAGTATAGACGTGGTGTCTGGGCTATAATTACTTGTGAATGTCCCCTGATTGGCCTGGATAGTGGTAGTTCGCGTAGGTGACAGCTGCGTTAATTCCTCTGTAGTCCACTTCCCATTGATAGGATCGATAGGTGTATAAGTGTGTGGTAGGAGGGAACTCTGATTTCTGCTCTTATTCATTTCACTGCCCGATTAGAACGATATTATTCGAAGTTTACCGGTTGTCAGATCTAGATAATCATTAGTTATCTGCTCATTCTTGATATTCTCTGGATTGATTGTGTTATCGGGTTGAGAACCAATAGACTTAGTCAGTATCACCTACTATTCCTTTGGGTCCGATATTAAAACCGGGATTGTCTAGTGAAGTGCTACATCGGTGTTTTATCTGTGCGCTTGCGGATACTTTGATAATAATAATCTTTAATAGAGTGCAGTTAATTTATACCAACACACATTGTGACTGTGCTTCATCAAGGGGATCTCTCCAATGCAACTCCTACTCAAATATTAGGGAAGATCAATGCTCATGAGATGTATATAAAGATCACCCTCAAGATGGCTCATCATCAAGGAAAGAAGAGAAGAAGGACTTGGCACTCAAGGCCAATAAGAAAGGCAAATCACAAGTCAAGTACACTTCTCTTGACTCCACAAGCGATGATGATGATGATGTGGAGATTGCTCTCATGGTGAGGAAGACCACCAAGATGCTCAAGAAGCTTAACAACAAAGGAATCAAGTTTGATTCAAACAAGAAAAGTTCTTCACAAGTAGCAAAAGAAAGCCCATCTCCGATATGGATTGCTACAATTGTGGAGAGCTTGGACATCTTGCTCATCAATGTCCTAAGCCCAAGAAAGACAAGGTCAAGAACAAGAACAAGGGCAAAAGACAAGACTCTAGTGATGAAAGTGATAATGAGAAGAAGAAGGCCGAACCATTCAAGAAGAAGCAATTCCACAAGAACAAGAAGAATGGCAAGGCATAATTGTTGATGATTGGCTCACTGACATTGAATCTTCTAGTGGTTCTTCCGGTGAAAAAAGTGATGATAAGAAAGAAAAGATGGCCGCTCTTGTGATTGGGACTTCACTTCTCCATCGCCATCACCGCCCTCATCTCCAACACACCTTTGCCTTATGGCTAAGGATAAAAAGGTACAAAGTGATGATGAGAGTAGTGATAGTGACAATGAATAGGATTTACCAACCTATGATGAACTTGCTAGCTTGCTAAATGATTACAACAAAGTGATAAGAAAGCTAACAAGTAAAAATGAAAAGCTCGAAAATGGTAACCTTTTATCTCAAAATGAACAATCCACCAAAACTAGTGATGAGCTTAGAGTTGAAAATCAAAATGTGTCATCTAAGCTCAAGGAGCTCAAATCCAACATAAAGGAGCTCAAAGAAAAACATGATAAACTTGAGAAGATGCACATTGAGCTCACCACTAGTTACAACAAGCTAAAAGAGTACTACACTCAAGTAAAAATGAATCATGACAACCTTGCTATGGACTATGACTTACTCTCAAATGAAACACATGATGCTCCCAACCTTGTTGTTGAGTGTGATATAGCTACATCATGTGATGACTTGATTGATGAGATCATTGAGCAAGGTGCTAGTCGCAAAGGCAAGAAAGTGGTGATGGCCGATTGCCATGATGATTATGTGCAGCTGTTTACACCAAAATTTGTACTGGGAATAGATAGCCAATACCGAGAGTAGAGACAGTCGATTTTCGAGAAGCAGAGCCTTCTATGCGAAGAGTTGAGAATAGCTGATCCGGTCCGGAATTGATTGTTTGACCGAAACAAAGACGGCGTGTTTGAAGACAAGAGTCGATTGATGACGTCAGCATGAGTCTCCAGCGCCGGGAAGCGATCACGTTCGGAGTATGTTTTAGAAAGGGAAGATTGGACTCCAAGTTACCTTTAGAATAGGAAAGTTTGTTAATTTCCAAATCCATTTTGAGTTGTAATTCGATTAGGACTCTATCTTGTCATGCCTAGGGTATAAATATAAGCCCTCGGCCATTGTAATACGTACGTTCACATCAATACAACACATCTTTCGGCTTTGGCCAAACCCTTAGGAGTAGGAATAAAGTAGATTCTGGCGAGTTTCTTCGAACGGGCTGAGTGTCATCCAGTGGACGCAAGCTTGCTTGTAAGTACCGTCATGCCTTGCTAAGCTTTGTCTCCTTAATGTCATCCGGTGGACATGGGAGCTTTGTGGATCAAGGTCGATTCTTGTTTGATATGAGTTTAGTGTCATCCGGTGGACGTGGGTTCACATCAAATAAGGATTAGTTATCGATTCATATTTGTTTGCTTATTTAATATATGTTTAGCGTCATTCGGTGGACGAGGGCTTAGATTAAATTGGTTAATGTGTATGGATTAGTTATCGGCTCCAACTAAAAGTGGCATCTTAGTTAGATTTATCAAGTTACTGGTGATGTTTGAGTTTATTTGTTTATTTACATGTATCACTCACCAAAATTGCCCAATCTTGATATGTTTATATCGGTTTTATATCTTTAGATCTATTTGTTCAATGAATAATAATTGCTTCATGTTTATGCATTGATAAATAGAACATGCTTGTAATAGCCAATAGATTCAGATCTTGATTGTGTACGAGTTGTACTCAAGTAATAAGATGAATAGCGTTTGGATTCGATGATCAATAGATTTAAATCATAGTTTACATTATGGCTGCCTCGATCCGCTTGATCCCCACTGTTGTAAACATTGAGTTAAATGTATTGGTTTGAAGATCTAAGCATTACTCTTCTTATCTGCCCGTGTATCGCTCGTATTTGCTGAATCGGCTAATTAGCCGATTTTGCGCTGCTTTTACATTCAAACATCTACCGAATCTGCTAAATAGCCGATCTCGATCTATTTTCGCAGTTAGACATCTTTAATCAGACTAACTTGACATGTGTGCATTAATATGTTATATCTTGTCTCATGCAAGATTATTACAACGATTGATGCAAAGGAATCGGTTATTTTACGTCATAATGCTAATCTCATGAAAATCGATTCATGCCATCCGAATACCGACTCTCCAGTCGATAGCCTGCAAACAGGGCCTGTAGGACCGAAAATTCAAAACTATCTGGACACACCAGTGGGTTCCACCCTGTTGTTACTGATCATATCTCTTTCCTTGTCAATTGCAGGTCAAATTCACTAGCACGCTTGGGAGTCATCGGCACTCTCAGACTGGGCCTGAAGCTAGCTGGATCTGTGAGAGCTCTGTCTGCTTTCAAGGGTCGTTCCGGCTTCACTGGTGTGTTGAGCGCGAGAACCACTTTTTGTGCCAACACACTTTTTGGCACGCCCGGTTGGATAGTTTTTACTCATGGCCAAGAACAAGGGAGCTGCTAACACTTTGAGGGACGACGACGTCATCAGGGTCAAGCGTGAAGAGATCGAGCCTGAAGATGCTTTGATCATGGAGCAGCACACTGAGGAATATTCCAATGCCTGCCTGCTGTCATTCAGCAAGACCCGTGAGGGTCGAGTGGTAAAGAAGAATCCCTTGCCAAAGTGGATCCTGTCTGACCACAACGACAAGGGTGAAAAAGAGTTCAAGGATTATCTTCTCAGCGCCATTTGGTCAGCCTCGCATCAGGCAGTCGGGTATCATCACAACGTTTTCCTGCAGACATTCTACAACATCATGAAGACTGTCATCAAGAGGCAGGATTGGGAATCACTGGGCCCAATATACTTCGACATACCTCCAGAAGATTCCAACTCAAATGCAGCGGCCGGAACGTCCAATGCTCCGCCGCAACAGCCGAGTCCGCCAAAGCCGTTTTCTCAACATCCCAATATGATGACGGATTCGGCTCCAAAAATAGCTCCGCAGTCCAAGCTGTACAGGGACTACTCTCCTGAGCAGATTGCTGCTTACATGAATACAACTGGGAACATGCCGACCGGGAACATGCCGACGGGAAACGTGCCTCCAATAGCTCCAAATTTTCACATCGGGCACACTTATAGTGAGCTCACGTCGGCACCACACCCCGATTATACTTAATCGCCTCAGGACGAGTTGTTGAGCAAGATGAGTACAATGCTCAAGGAACAGTTCGGCTTGTAGCCGAAGGCAGGAGTCTCAATCAGATACAGACGCCCGTATCCCGAGTGGTTTGAGCGTGTGGCGCTACCTCCTAGGTGTTGCATGCCAGACTTCACCAAGTTCAGTGGGCAGGATGACGTGTCCACTTTGGAGCATATCAGCCGATATCTCACTCAGCTCAGCGAGGCATCATATGAGGATGCTCACAAGGTCCGCTTCTTCTCACTATCATTGACTGGCCCGGAGTTCAGTTGGTTCACTACTCTGGAGCCGGAGTCGATTCAGAACTGGGCGGAATTGGAGAGCAAGTTCCACAACTATTTCTTCTCTAGTACTGGGGAAAAGACTATAGTTGATCTGACCAGCATGCACCAGAAGAGCAGCGAGACCGAGTCGGCCTTCATCAAGCATTTCCGAGAGACAAGGAACATGTGCTATTCATTGAACCTCATGGATAAGCAACTTGCTCACCTAGCCATTAGTGGATTGCTCCCGCACGTTCAAGAGAAGCTGGTGGGCACTGATTTTGACACTCTCAGCTAGGTGATGCAGAGGGTGACGGCACTGGAGTTGCAAGCTCAAGCCTTCAGGAAGGACGCGAAGTACAAGCACGCCATGTATGTCGGCAACTCTGATTCAGAAGATGAAGGCGAGGACGAAGTTGCTGCTGTCGAATTGAAGCGGGGCAAGAGGCCCATGGCTGTGTCCAAGAACTGGAGCATTGAAGATCAATATGATTTTGGTACAAACAAGTTAGATAAGCTCTTCGACTTGCTGGTCAGCGCTGGGCAGATCAAATTCCCTACAGATTATGTCAAGCCCTCTCCTGAAGAATTAAAAGGGAAGCCATTTTGCCAGTATCATGGCCGCGACACACATGATACTAATGGGTGCCGTGCATTTAGGGATCAGATTCAGAGAGCTATCTCTCACGGCCTATTGAAGTTTGATAGTCCTGCTAAAGGGAAGATGAAGATCGACAAATTCCCGTTCCCGAAAGGCCAGAACATGGTCGAGGTGACACCCCCTGCAGGCAAGGTAAGAGTTCTGACCTCTGATCAGGAGAAAAAGAATGTGTCGATGGATCAGGCATGCAGATAACAGCCGAAGAACTGGAGGTGATCAAGAAAAGCCTGGAGTAGAGCAAGAACCGACTTGAGCAGGGGGAATCCAGCAAGACCAGGGTGACTTCTCACAATTTATTGAACAAATGGCGAAGGCAGAGGGAGAAGAGTCACCAGAGACAGCTTGAAGAAGAAGAGTACCAGAGGTGGGCCCGTGATGAAGAGGAAGCGCGCTATCAAGAAGAACTACCGTCGGGAGGAGGAAAAAGAGCACTGGTATTGCCCGTTCTTTCGCCACTGTTGGAACAAAGGTTTGAAACTGCCGACTATCCGCAATTGCCCGGAGTGTAGTGATCAGTACCGGGAGTACAGGCAGTCTCAAACCAACTGCCGGTCTGTGCATGAGAGGCTTGGAAGCCCGCGAGACATGCAGGATCGGCGCGAAAAAAGGGATGTGCATGATCGACTCGATGCAGCGTTAGTCGATCGCGAGGAGCCAGCCTGGCAGGAAGGCCAGTGGTGCCCTGGGTAGTTGACCAGGAGTCATAGATACTATGTTCAGTGCCTCAGGAACAAAGAGCTCAAGACAGAAGGCGGCCAAAGGCAAGTCTTGCGGGAGAAGCCCTCTCAAGACAAGGGGAAAGCAATAGCCGATGCACAGATGGTGTTTGTGCTCCCGGCTGAGTTCAGGGCGCCCAAGGCCAGGAAAGGTTATGTATCTTCCGATTTTGACGAGTCAGAGTCTGAGCAGGGCACCGCCAAGTTGATTCTCGCACAGCAAGCTACTTTTGACAAGCCGCCCAAGCATCGGCACCTGAAGGCCCTCTATCTCAAAGGATACGTTGATGGAATGCCAATGACCAAGATGCTGGTCGATGGTGGTGCTACAGTAGATCTCATGCCATACACTACTTTCTGCAAGCTGGGCAAGGGCCCCGATGACTTGATCGAGACCGACATGATGTTGAAGGACTTCGGGGGCAACTCTTCCAATACCCGGGGGGCAATCAATGTCGAATTGATAGTCAGGAAGAACACGCTGCTCACTACCTTCTTTGTGATTGACAGCTAGGGCTCGTACAGTTTACTGCTTGGATGAGATTGGATCCATGCCAACTACTGTGTGCCGTCCACAATGCACCAATGTGTGATCCAATGGCATGGTGAGGAGGTTGAAGTGGTCCCGGCTGATGATTCGGTGAGTGTTGCTACAGCAGATGCCGCCTACTGGGAGGCCGGGTATCATGATTGTTTTTCTAGCAAGACTTGGGATGAAGGCTCCATCAAAGTCAACAATGAGAGTCAACAGCCAGTTCGGGCGATCGGCTCTGAGTCTTTTTATTAATGGAGAATCCGATCGATGGCACCGAGGGCATGCTTGGGCAGGGCTTTACGTCGGCCGATAAACTTGAAGAAGTAGATATTGGACCTGGTGACAGACCAAGGCCGACGTACATTGCCGCCAACCTTGACCCTGAGTTCAAGCGAAAGTTAATCGAATTGTTGAAAGAATACAAAGATTGCTTCGCCTGGGAATATTATGAAATGCCTGGTTTAGACAAGTCAATTGTTGAGCACAGGCTGCCAATCAAGCCTGGATTTCGGCCATTCAATCAGCCTCCACGATGATTCAAGTTAGATGCATTACCTGACATCAAGACCGAAATTGAGAGGTTGCTGGAAGCCAAGTTCATTCGAGCTTGCTGATACGCTGAATGGGTATCGAATATTATCCCTGTATATAAGAAGAATGGCAAATTACGAGTTTGTATTGATTTCAGAGATTTGAACAGAGCAACCCCGATGAACGGTTATCCGATGCCAATAGCTGATATGTTCGTTGACTCAGCGGCAGGGCATCAGGTCATTAGCTTCATGGATGGCAACGCCGGGTACAACCAGATTTTCATGGCTGACGAAGATATTCCTAAGACAACTTTTAGGTGTCCCGGTGCAATCGGTCTGTTCGAGTGGGTTGTAATGACTTTTGGCTTGAAAAATGCTGGTGCAACTTATCAAAGAGCTATGAATTATATTTTTTATAAGTTGATCGGCAAGATTGTTGAAATCTATATTGATGATGTGGTTGTGAAATCCAAGAGCTACAAAGATCATTTAGCCGATTTGAAGGCTGCCCTGGAATGCACGAGAAAGCATGGGCTAAAGATGAATCCTAATAAATGTGCCTTCGGGGGTGTCGCTGGTGAATTTCTGGGTTTCATGGTTCATCGCAAGGGAATAGAGGTTGGTAGCAAGAGCCAAAAAGCCATTGATCAACTTGTGCCTCCAATCAACAAGGAGTTCCAGTCTTTGCTTGGCAAGATTAATTTCATCAGAAGATTTATTGCCAATCTGTCAGAGAAGGTGCTCCCATTCTCACCATTATTGAAGCTTAAAGATGATCAAGAATTCAGATGGGGTGACATACAGCAAAAAGCTTTTGATGAGATCAAAGAGTATCTGAAATCTCCACCTATTTTGGTGCCACCACAAGTGGGAAAGCCTTTCAAGTTGTACGTGACGGCCGAGGACCATACGATTGGATTGGCCCTTTTTCAGGAGTTCGAAGGAAAATAGAGAGCAGTTTTCTATCTGAGTAGGAGGCTCTTGGATTCTGAGACAAGATACACACCAACCGAGAAGTTGTGCCTATGTTTATTTTATTCATGTACCAAGTTGAGGCATTACTTATTGTCAGCTGAGTGTGTGGTAGTGTCCAAGGCAGATGTGATCAAGCATATGTTATCAATGCCAATCCTGAACAGGCGGATTGGTAAATGGATCTTGGCACTCTCTAAGTTCAACTTGAGGTTCGAATCGCCTAAAGCAGTCAGGGTCAGGCAATAACCAATTTCATTACCCAGCATCACGGAGGCGCTATTAGTATGATCGACGTTGCGCCATGGACTATGTTCTTTGATGGGTCATCTTGCAAGCAAGGCGGAGGTGCCGGAGTAGTGCTCATATCACCACGAGGGCAGCGTTTTGAGTTTGCTTTCCAGATTGGGCCTACTGTGACAAATAATCAAGCTAAATATGAGGCAATCTGGAAGGGGTTTCAGCTTCTGCATGAAGCAAAGGCCGACGTAGTTGAGGTCTTCGGAGATTCACAACTAGTCATCAACCAATTGCTCGGCCTATATGAATATAAAGATGACATCCTCAGAGGGTATCATGATCAGTGCCAAGCTTTGATTCGAGGGTTTATAGCAGTTTCACTTCATCATATTCCCCGATCTCAAAATCAAGAGGCTAATCGATTGGCACAGAGCGCCTCGGGCTACAGGTCCATGCATGAAATCTTCAACACCGAGCAATCAGCTGATGATTGGCGGAGCGAGATGGCAAGATACGTTTCATATCCTTCTCAGAATGTCAGTAGAAAGTTGAGATACAAGGCTATCAAGTATGTATTGTTAGATGGTCATTTGTATTATAAGACTGTTGAAGGGATACTGTTAAAATGCCTCAGGGAAGAAGAGTCAGCAAAGCTGATGAGTGAGGTTCATGAAGGAGTCTGTGGTGCTCACCAATCGGCTCACAAGATGAAGTGGACCATCCGGAGGATTGGTTATTATTGGCCAACAATGCTCGAAGATTGTTTCAAATATTATAAGGGTTGCCAAGAGTGCCAGAAATTTAGGAATGTGCAGAAATCTCTGGCTTCAGCTATGAATCCTATCATCAAGCCATGGCCGTTCAGAGGTTGGGGAATCGATCTGATCGGCCAAATTTATCCACCATGGAGCAAAGGTCACAAGTGGATATTGGTTGCAACTGATTATTTTACCAAATGGGTAGAAGCTGTGCCTCTGAAAAATGCTACATCTGGTGATATAATAGGGTTCGTGAAGGAGCACATTATCTATAGGTTTGGTATACCTCAGACCATCACAACCGATCAAGGAACAATGTTGACTTCAGATGAATTTCTGACTTTTGCTGACGACATAGGCATCAAAATTTATAATTCTTCACCTTATTATGCCCAAACCAATGGTCAGGCCGAAGCTTCAAATCAGATTTCAATCAAGGTCATCAAGAAGAAGATTGAGCAGACACCTAGAAGGTGGTACTTGACAATGAGTGAGGTTCTATGGGCGTACCGCATGGCGCAACATGGATCAATCAAGACCACGCCCTATGAGTTAGTCTATGGACACGCTGCTGTCCTACCATGGGAGATCCAGTCTGAAACACGGCGTGTCACGTTACAAAATAAGCTTACAGCCGGTGAATATAGAGACAATCATGATGGACAGTCTTGAAGATTTGCATTATCATCGGCTCAAAGCTTTAGAGTGCATTGAGAAGAACAAGATACGGGTAGCCAAATATTACAACACCAAGGTAAGAAGTAAGAGTTTTGTCGAATCAGAGCTGGTATGGAAAGTTATATTGCCTATTGGTACAGTTGTAACAGAACCGCCTAAATCACGTGGCCCACAGGCACCTGTCATCGCCACTAATGACATCTGACAGCCGGGCCCGTGTTCCAGATGACCTAGGCGGGATCTGCCGGGCTACATAAGCACTCGTTATCTCCGACAGGATCCCATTGCGAAGCCATTACAGGATTACAACATTTCATAACAAAATACATCAGAGTAAAAGTGCGGAAGATTGAATAGTACTTAATATTACAAACCAGTGTTCAAATGGAAATTAGGTGCAGTTATTATAGACCATAATTTAAAAGGGTAGCAGTAGCGGTAGAACAACAGTACAACAGATAGATAAGTATTACACGAACCCTGTCCACGGGTTCAACCTTATTCTTCTTCACTCTCCTGGACGATAGTGACACAGCACGGAGCAAGACAGACTTCGGGCTCCTGCTGACTACCTGCAACGGGGTTTAACAAACCTTGAGTACATGGGGTACTCCGCAAGACTTACCCAACTAAGAGTGTAAAATTAAACTCAGGAATGTAGGCTGAGGGGAGTCAAGGTAAGGTTTAGCAAGAGTTCAAAAGTTTTGCGGAAAAGCATTACTAGTCCTATTTCAGGGTTTTATTTCAATATCATCATTAATCATTAACCATATCTCCCAATTCTTTCACATATACCAACATTCTTTCATTTGCTTTATCCATTCAAAAACATCCTAGTTCTGAACCACTATTCACTGTAGGTGTGAGGATCAAGTCTCCATAACCGAGGAGCAATGACCATTCGAATCGATTAATACCCAGCTGGGGATCCCTATCCACACTGCGTATGTAGCACTTAAGCTTGCATACGCCAACCCCGCCTACCACGGCTTTTCATACCCCGGAACCGGTCCTGCGCCACCCGAGAGCACAGTACTCCTCTCGTCTCCAGGCACGACGGCCACGAGGGTACACACTACTCTCGCCATCTCTCCACTCCCAGTGCGTAGTTGTCGGTTCCAGAAATAGAGCCATCGGAGTTAGAGGCTTCCCGTAGTATGTGGCTAGTTGCAAAGTCTTGATCACAGCAGGCCTAACAATGAATGGTCCCTAATACTTTTCCGTTAGAAACCATGCATTGGGACTCTAACCCAAGTACACTGGTAACTACCCGGTTTTCACATCCCTTTCCCGATGGCGACGAAAGTTGGGACTCTAACCCAAACAGTTGGCCAACCAAACGGGAAAACCCATCCCCGTTGATGACAATGAACTAGCTAGGAACACTACCAACCAACAAGGACATAACCAGTCGCATAAAGTGATTCAATTTCTTTGTAAACATCACAGTGGAAAATATCTTTTGCAATTCTAATCGTTAAGCATGTCTAAACATTTTTCAACACTTTTAACAAATCAGGTTCTCAGGTGTTGTCAGGTATTCAAGGATGGTAATGCATCAATTGGTTGTCACTCAACTCCTATTTAACCTAATGCAATTAACTAACTCAAGTAATAAATATTTTTAAAACAACAAGGAGAGGGGCAAATGCACCGGGGCTTGCCTTGGATGGTGTAGAGTGTCGGATCCGGGTCGGTGCCACAAATATCAAAGCCTTACACAATTTTCGAAGCAACCTCCTAACCTGGACCCTCGGACTTTATCTCTGGATTCTCGGTCACTACACGTGTGCAATAATGAATGCATGAATTCATGAAATGACAGATGAAATTTAATAACAAATAAAACACATATGTGCACAAGACCCTACCTTAGTTAAACATGAACAATCTAATTCATAATGCCCTAGGTCATAAAGGTGATTGACCTCGCATCTCAATCAATCCAAAAATCACACCATTCAACATTTATTTCATTTCCTGTTCCTATTATAAATCATTTAAACCAATATATAATCTAATAAATATTTAACTATTTCCATTTAATGCCAAACTTCATCAACAGTTAGCTCTGGACCTAAAACAGTACCAAATAAATTTTCATGATTTTTGGACTTACAGGGAATTTATTAAAAATCATCAAACTTCCATTTATTAATTAATGTGCTGATTATTAGCTAATACAGAATGCACTTAAATCCTACCTCACATATTTTTGCTAAATCCTACACATCACAGAGAGCATCCACGAATTTTTGCATAATTTCTGGTGCAGTAAATTAATTCATACAAAAAGATTAAAATGCAATACTATTCATTTCAAAAATAAATAGAAAAGCCACACAAAATAGCTCACGAAACTGAAAAACGACAACGGTCCAAGTCGGCCCAGCATCGCAGGCCGGCCCAAGCGACTGCAGCCCGCCCGCGCGCGCTCACCCGCGCCTCCACAGAGCCGCTGACGGGGCGGCACCACCCGTCAACCTCTATCTCTCGCTCTCTTCTTCCTCTCGGCTCCCGCGCACGTGCGAGCACGGCGGCTCGCCGCCGGCGGCTCCTCCAGCGAGGGAAACACCACCGAACGACGAGCAAAGCCCTAAGACACCACCCTAGAGACCCTAAACGGTTAGACCCGACCGGCGACGAGCTCGTCGTGCACCATGGCGGCTCGGTGGCGGCGGCAGGCCACACGCCGGCGAGCACGAGACGGAAGAGACTAAACCAAAGGTGGAAAACGATTCAAGGACTCACCACGACCCTAAACCAATAGTCGGTTGGGACAAAGACGGAACGGAGGAGTGGGCTCGACGACGTGCCGACCCGCGACGAAGAGCACCAGCGAGTATCCTCCCGTTCCGGTGATCCTAGAGCACCAAACGAGAAAACGCCGCGCGCATGAGCACACATATGGTACACACGAACTGCAACACACGAGCCCAGGGCTAGAGCTCACCCGAACCTCCCTGAACGGCGCAACCGACGACCGGCGGCGCTCCGGCGGAAACCCGAGAACGCCAAAGTGTGTTCCAGCGACCCTTCTTCACCAAAGCTCGAGAACAGGGGCTCAATCAACGCGCGATGGAGTCGAGGAGTTGTCTACATGGCAAATTTTCTTGGCGATACTTTCAAATACACACAGTCTCCTATCTTGAATGCCAAAGGTCGACGCCTTTTATCGGCATAATTTTTTTGTCGAGACTGTGCTACTTTCAAATTTTCTTGGATCTGCCTAACCTTTTCTTTTGCTTCATTGACCAAATCCACGCCATAAAACCATCTTTCTCCAGGTTCAGACCAATTCAATGAGGTTCGGCACCTACGACCGTAGACTGCCTCAAATGGAGCCATCTTGATGCTTTCTTGATAACTGTTGTTGTACGAGAATTCTGCTAACGCTAAACACTCATCCCACTTGTCAGGGTAATTGAGTGCACAAGCCCTCAACATATCTTCCAATACTTAATTGACTCTTTCCATCTGTCCATCAGTCTGTGGATGGTATGCAGTGCTATGCAGAAGCTTGGTACCTAAGGACTTGTGAAAAGCCTGCCAAAACTTGGAGACGAACTAGGTACCTCGATCGAAAAGGATGGTCTTCGGCAAACCATGCAACTTCATTAAGTTCTCTATGTAAAGCTTCGCGTACGTCGGTGCCCTGAAATCTTTCTTGACTGGTAGAAAATGTGCTTGCTTCGTGAGGCGGTCCACAATAACGCAGATGGAATCAAAACCTCTAGTTGTCCTAGGTAATCTCACGATAAAATCCATGCTGATGTCTTCCCACTTCCATGTAGGAACAGGCAATGGTTGCAACTCTCCTCCAGGCTTCATATGGACAGATTTCACTTTCTGACAAGTGTCACATCTCGCGACATACTGAGCAATCTCTATCTTCATCTTTGTCCACCAGAACTTTTGCTTTAAATCTTGATACATCTTGTTGCTGCCAGGATGGATGGAAAACCTTGTCAAATGTGCTTCGTCAAGGATCTTTTGTCGCAACTCCGGCACTTTTGGAACTACCAGACGATCCTTGAACCACATGACACCATCATCATCAATCCTGAAGCAATCTGCCTTGCCAGGTTGAACCTTTTCCTTGATGTGCTTGATTCCCTTACTTTCCCTCTGAGCGGCTATAACTTCATCTCGGATGGGTGTTTCAATACTAATATTGACTAGGCTGCCCTGTGGAACCATCTTTATTCCTAACTTTTCCAACTCATGGCACAAGGATAGATCATACGGCTTGGCTGTTAAACAATTGCAGTGCACCTTCCGACTGAGTGCATCGGCGACCACATTCACCTTGCCTGGATGATAATGCACTTCAATATCATAATCCTTGATTAGCTCGAACCATCTTCACTGTCTTATGTTCAATTCTTCTTGAGTGAAAACGTATTTTAGGCTCTTGTGATCTATATATACATTGCAGGTACTGCCCAGCAAGTAGTGACGTCATATCTTCAAGGCATGTACCACAGCTGCTAACTCCAAATCATGAGTGGGATAGTTCTCTTCATGACGCTTGAGTTGCCGTGAACATAAGCAATGACTCTACCTTCTTGCATCAAGACACATCCCAATCCAGTGCCAGATGCATCACAGTACACATCAAATGGCTTTTCAATGTCTGGTTGAGCTAGTACTGGTGCGGTGGTCAACAACTTTTTCAGAGTTTGAAATGCCTTCTCACATTCTGGTGACCAGACAAATTTGACTTGATTCTTTAACAGATTGGTAATGGGCTTGGCTATCCTTGAGAAATCCGGAATAAAACGACGGTAATACCCCGCCATTCCCATGAAGCTGCGGACTTGATGAACTGTGGTTGGTGGCTTCCAATTCAAGATTTCTTCTACCTTGCTTGGGTCCACGGATACACCTTCAACTGACAAAATATGACCGAGAAAAGGAACTCGATCCAGCCAAAACTCACATTTGCTGAACTTGGCATATAGCTGGTGTTCTCTCAAATGGGTTAGGACAATGCGAAGGTGATTAGCATGCTCATCAGGGGTTTTGGAATAAACAAGGATGTCATCAATGAACACGACTACGAATTTGTCGAGTTCGGGCATGAAGACGGAGTTCATTAAATACATGAAATAGGCAGGTGCGTTGGTTAGACCAAAAGACATGACCAGATACTCATAAAGGCCGTATCTGGTGGTGAATGCTATTTTGGGGATGTCTTCAAGACGGATCTTTATTTGGTGATAACCAGACCTAAGGTCAATTTTGGAAAAGACCTTGGCTCCAGCTAACTGGTCAAAGAGTAGGTCAATGCGAGGTAAAGTATATTTATTTTTAATGGTGACCTCGTTGAGTGGGCGATAATCAACACAGAGTCTGAGTGACTTGTCCTTCTTTTTCACAAATATAGCAGGACAACCCCAAGGAGATGAACTAGGTCTGATGAAACCCTTATCAAGCAGATCTTGCAGTTGAACTTTAAGCTAGGCTAATTCTTTGGGAGGCATCCTATAGGCTCTACGGGATATAGGTGCAGTTCCCGGCTTCAACTCAATAGCTGAACTCCACGTCACGGTCAGGTGGCAAACCAGGTAGATCATCAGGAAATACATCCGGAAACTCACAGACTACCAGAATATTTTGGATTTCCTAGACTGAGGTGGCACACAGTCTCTGCACAGACTTTTCAACCATTCTCACGGGTAGTGGTAGCTGGATAAGAAGCTGAGATTGGCTACCAGGTATGCTGACTTTTATGGTCCTATTCAGCACATCGATCAGAGCCTTGTGCTGATACATCCAATTCATACCTAATATGACATCTATGTCCCTGATCCTTGAGCACTATCATGGTAGTTGGGAATATATGCCCGCCCAACTCGATAGGTACTCGATGCACTACCTCCTTAGTATTTATATGCCCTCCGGGCGAATGTATAAGGAAATTTTCCTTTATTTCCCCAATTGGAATCTCATGCTTGACAACAAATGTACGATTGATGAATGAATGTGATGCACCAGAATCAAAAATTGTAATAGCAGGGTGACTGGCAGCAGGAAACCTACCCATCATGACGGGCTCTCCTGCAGGGATGTCATCCACATGAGTATAATAGACATGTCCTGCCTTCTTGACAAGTTTGACCTTCTGAGCCTCGTACTGCTGGCCACGGTGCTGATTCTGATGCTGCTGCTGCTGCTATCCAGGACCTTTCTAGGCATTTTGATTGTATTTCTTGGGATATGGACAGTCACGAGCCCAATGTCCCATCTTGCCACAGTTGTAGCAAGGATGATTGTAGGTGGTCTGAGGTGTATTGATACGAACGCCTGGGGCATTCGGCTGAGTAGTGTTCTGTTGGTTTGAGGTATGAGAGGTGGTCGCGGTGCATACCACGACTTGCTGCTGGGGGTAAGCTGGACGGTTGTGGTGAGTAGGATGATAGATGATCTTCTGGCGTTTTTGACCGCCAGAAAAGCCTGACTTCTTCTTCTTCTTTCCATCCTGATGCTTACGATCACTTTCTTCGTAAGCAATGGCGCTGTTGATGGCTTCGTGATATGAGCAATTAAGGTTGTTGGATAGACTTGCGCTAGATCTTAAAGTTTAGGCCCCTGACAAAGCAATCTTTCTTCTTTTGGTCGGTGTTGGTATGTTCAGGAGCATATTGGGCTAGGTGGTTGAATTGGTTCACATATTGCATAACAGAAGAATCCTTTGGCTTCAGAGATAAGAACTGATCCAGTTTCATTTTCATTACACCTGCAGGGATGTAATGTGCTCGGAAGGCTTTGCGCAACTCTGCCCAAGTCAGCTGATGTCCCTCGGGCTGTGCAGACAACAGGTTGGCATACCAGGCACTGGCTGGTCCATGCAGCTGCTGAGCTGCGAACAGTGGCTTTTGGATATCTGTGCAACGGATCAAGCTGAATTTCTGCTCCATAGTATGGAGCCAATCATCGGCCTCCAGGGGTTCATCGGCTTTTGTGAATACTGGGGGATGTGTTTCAGTGAAGTCCACATGGGTAGTTTCCTCATCTTCGCGGCGGCCTCGACGCCCGCCACTGGTTCTCTCGGTTTTAGGCCATAGCATTGGCTGCGTTGGCCAGGGCTGCGATGGCATCGGCTAAGGTTGGTGGAATGGGTGGTGGGTAGAGAGCAGCTCCTTCATCGGAAGTACCGGCACCAGTCGAGCGAGTGTTGACCATCTGTTTTTAAGACAACCAACTAAGGACTTACATTGTATAATTAAAACATAGTAGCATTACAACTTAAAACATTAAATATAGCAAAGTTCAACGCACACGAACATAACAAGTTCCACCTCAGGCTAAGGTTCTTGACACGACGATTACAACACTTGGATAGCAGAAGACTAAAGTCACTAGTCCTAAGACTAGCCTAATCGATGACGACAATCTCCTCCTCGTCATCCTCCTCGATGACCACATCCTCCATTGGGTCGACTGCCTCAAAGTAACCGTCCTCAGTAGCCTCACTATCATACTCCTCCTCATCAGGTCCCACAACAACACCTTCCTCGGGCTCCTCCTCATGTGGAACCAGAATCAGGTTAAGCTGATCGTTCAGCCTATGCACCTCCTCGTGCAGCATACCATTGTTCCACTCAAGATTTTCCACATACCCCTCCAGCTCCTCGACCCTCTCACGGGTCATGGCCTCCTGCTCCAAAGCCTGGTCCCTGTTGGTGGTCCTTATGGATAAATTCTATACCACCAACTTAGACTAAAAAGAGGATTAACAATCATATTCTAGCACATATGCCTTTACTACTAACAAGTTCCACTTGTACCCCTAGCATTCATGTTTTACAGGTTTTATGGCATAACAAGTGGAAATACGCATCAACATGAAGAAAGCGCAAAGTCAAAAGACGAATCCAACAAATGCGCAACCAAAGAATACTAAAGAAGCCCACCTTCAAAGCCCAACAAGCATTTCTGGCGCTGTTGCCGGAGAGGGCACAAACATCTAAGCTAGCATAAACATTAATCACAAAATAAGCATTGGTAGACGTAGTTTAAACAGGCTAACTTCACTGTTTTCTTCCTCTTTTTATTGGAATGAAAACAGGATAGTGTATGAGCGGTTTTGCTCTGCCGAACAATTTCATCAGCAATCCGGAAGCACTTCTAAGGAAGAAAAGGTCTCGTACCATTTCTTCTTCTGCTACTCCGTCAGCAGACGAATCGTTAGTTCCCGCACTATCTGCTACTACCATCATGGCCAAGACACTCCGTGACTACTCCATCCCTGCTGTTACCAACGTGCCCGTTGGTCCTGCTGTCAACATCGGAAATGGAAATTTCGAGATCCGTATAGGCCTTATCTCGATGGTGCAGGCAAGCCAGTTCTGTGGCTTGCCAAGCGAGGATGCAAACACTCATTTGCAACACTTCCTTGAGCTATGCGACACCATTGTCATCAAAGACGCCGCACAAGACAGTATCAGGCTCCGCACAAGACGGGGAAAGCGAAACAATGGTTCTATCAAAATAAGGAAGCCGTCAACACGTGGGACAAGTGTTCCGCAGCATTCCTCGCCAAGTTCTTCCCCATGAGCAAGACTAGCGCTCTAAGGGGAAAGATCTCAAACTTCCAGCAATCTTCCCTTGAATCTATCCCCGAAGCATGGGAAAGGCTTCAAGAGTACATCCGAGCCTGCCCTCACCATGGAATGGAAGATTGGCTCGTGCTCCAAATCTTTTTCGAAGGCCTCACGGCCATGTCAAAGGGGCACGTAGATGCCGCAGCTGGAGGTGCATTCCTCTCCCTCACCATCGCGGATGCAACTGCACTTATTGAGAAGATGGTGGCCAATCAAAGTTGGGGAGAAGGAAGAAAAACACAAAAAGGCACGCATACCAGTGAAGGAGACGGACTTCCTTGCCGCAAAATTAGACTTGCTGATGCAAAAGCTGGACGATCGTGCTACCAACTCTTCCATGAGTACCGTCCAAGCCATGGATTCACACATGACTTGTGAAGTCTGTGGGAACGTTGGCCACTCGGGGAACAACTGCCCCAAAACCCAAGAAGAAGCTTCATATGTCAACAACGGGTTTCGCCAACCACAGCAAGGTAATAACGGGTGGAACAACCAACACCGCCCGCAAGGTAATAATTTCAATTCAAACCAACCTTCCTTAAAAGATCTCGTTCTAGGACAAGCTAAAATCAATGAAAATTTGACCAAAAAGCTATCCTTCAACGATAAAATGTTTGAAAACATAAATGCCAAGCTTGAAACTTTGTCTTCTTCTATTTAAAATCAAGCAAGTTTTAATAAAATGATAGAAACACAAATGGCACAAATAGCTGCTTCTATTCCTGTCAACAACACGGGAAAATCCCGGGGCAACCCGAGACTTCTCCCGAGTTTGCTCATGCAGCTACAGATCAATAAAGGAAGAAGAGTCTCGCTAGAAGACTATAAAAGTTGAGCCCTTGCCGAAGGACATCGATAGTTATCTAAAAAAAATAATATAAATATATATATCTACATTCATATATATATGCATAATAATTATCTAAAGGGGCCCACACCATCATTCAAGCTTGGCGGAGGTGTCCCCACTCAGGTATTGTATCTCATCCTTTTGAAAAAAATATATATAAATAATAAAATTATTTTCTTGCATCAAAAGAAATTATTCCCTCTTCCTAGATTTATAAAAATTTATTTTTAGTTCAAAATAAAGTCTTCTCCAAAAATTCTATAAAAATAATTTTCAGAAAGAATAACTTTTGTTAAGTCTAAATATTATTTTTAAAATAATTTTTTACAATCAAAAAGTTTTAAATAAAACTTGTGGAAAATCAAAAACTGGAGCAAAATTTCAAATAGGAGTCATTCGTAACCGGCTACACATTAGAAATAGCCGTTAGAGGGGGCTGAAAAAAATTGGACCAAGCCGGCCCAGTCAGGGGACCGGCCGGTCCCAGGGGCGACTGCCCCCTGGCCAACGGCTCTGCTGCACAGCCTTTTGCCAACGGTCACTAGCCGTTGCAAGGAGCACTCTCCCGCCTGCGATCAGCTCTATAAATACCAGAGCATTCGGGTGGAGCTCCTCACCCCTCTCATTCTCACATTTTTCACTCCCATCATCACCCTCTTGCTCCACCATTCTCCAAGCAATTCTCCACATAGTTCAAGTGCAAGGAAATCCTGCACAAACCTCTTCCACTCCCATCACAAGTCAAGTTCTTGTACCAAGCTCACCATGAGTGGGATCGGAGGTCGGATTTCCGGCATGTTCCGGAAAGGCCGTCGCTCTCGTGGGGAGTCTAGTTAAAGTACCCCCACACGTGAGGAGAGCCCGCTGCATGAAGAAGAGGAGGCGCCAAGAGGCCACGCCATCGACGAGGCCGATGCTCCCTTCATTGACTTGGAGAGCGAGCGGGAAATGCAAGCATACAACCTCCTCAAGGGACGTGAATTCCTGCATACACCAGCTTTCGACCCACACTTCTTGCAGCAGACAGGTATGAATCATGAATTTAATACCATTTTCAAAAACACTGGATGGAGCCAAGTTGCCCCCGTGCACAAACTTGGATCTCGTTTCTTGACCATCCAAATCTTGGGCACTTTACAAATTGTCGATTATGGTTTTTACCATACTCATATTCCACACACTAGCACATCTCAATCAAGGTATATGACATGTATCTCCTTATGGTCCGGTCTTTGACTCAGCAATATAAGTAATGTAAGTATGCCCACCTTCATACCTACCCAAAAACTCCACTCTCAGCCTTAGTAGTAGGATGAAAAGGCAACACTACAATGCCTTTGGTAAGGTAAACCATACACATTGAGCGATTGAGAGAATCATTTGAGGAACTTGGTTTATTTTGCAAAAATTCATAAAACCTCCGGATCAAAGGTCTATCAAAGAATGAATGATTGGTGAGTCTATTATAATCATTCTATCTTGCAACCACCCAAGAAATTGGAGAAATTACGAGCCCCATAAGAAATCAAGGTAAAGAATGGATAGAATGCCAACTTATTTAAATTACGAATGAATGCTATGTTATAGGCATGACACTTATGAGTTATATCGGCATTGTGGCAACTCCTGATCAACAACCATACTTAGCTATTTGCTTGGGACGAGCAAAGGTTAAGCTTGGGGGTCCCTGTTGGTGGTCCTTATTGATAAATTCTATACCACCAACTTAGACTAGCACATATGCCTTTACTACTAACAAGTTCCACTTGTACCCCTAGCATTCATGTTTTACAGGTTTTATGGCATCACAAGTGGAAATACGCATCAACATGAAGAAAGCGCAAAGTCAAAAGACAAATCCAACAAATGCGCAACCAAAGAATACTAAAGAAGCCCACCTTCAAAGCGTAACTGGATCCATCCGCAACCAAGGGAGAGGCCCAGGCCCAGGGAGCAACCGACCACCCGAAGGCGGTGGCCAGATGGTGCTCCCCAGGGACCGACCGCCCCCGGGGGCGGCCGCCTCCTAGGTGGAGCTTCCCGGGCCCATCTTCAGCCACAGTACTCAAGGCGGTTTGCTGATGGCGGTTTCACCTGCTTCCATGTTTAGAACGCCCAAACCGTCATAGTTTCAATATAAATAGAGGGTGCTCCATCCCCTTCAACACACACATCATTTGGAGTCATCTACCTCACACCTCTCACTTGTATCTTTAGAGTAGTTGTAGTAGTTTGAGCAAGGCAAGAGCTATCAAGGAGAGCTTGTCTCCTTGGGAGAAAAGGATCATCTTGGTATGAATACAATTCGGTCTTCTTCCATGAGCAAGTTCTTATCATACTTATATGATTATGCATATGAACTAGAGTCTAGTTATGATCTTGTTATGAGCATAGTATATGAGCTAGAGTATAGTTTATGTATCATGTTCTTGACTTGTTCATCATCGTTCTTCATTGTTCATCGAATTAGTATGAATAGAGGAAGAACTAGGAATGAGGTGATGGTTTGTCGTGCTGTCATGGCTACTCTTAATCTAGCCTGTCAATCCGAAGGGTTGGGGTCCGCGGGGGTTAGGAGTTGTTTCCATGTATCCAAGCATGGAGCTTGGGTATGCAGAGATCGGCGAATATGTCAGTATCCCACGGGCAGACGGGTAGGTGGACAGGTGGTGACAGCCCTGTCCATCCCTAGCATTCCCCCACGTTCGGATATTGAGTAGGAGTTCGTAAAGTCTCTATTGGCTGGCAGACCAGCTGCGGGGATCTCCCTATCATCCCAGACTTAGTCCTGATACTAGAATTACTAATTAGATGATCTGCTAACAGTTCTTTGCATAATTGTATATGACCAATGCCTGCTCAGTTAGATATATTCTTTTATTCTTTATTTCCCTTTTATCCTTGAGGTTGATCCATATGTGTGTCCACTATCTTGAAATCATGTCTTATTCCTGTTTACTCTATGCCTACCATTGCACTCAATAAGTGATCATGTTTACACCACACTCGATGCATATTGCCTCCTACGGGAAATTATAAATACGACACCCTACTCATGGGTTGAAATGCTACAATGATAGTTCTGTGCGCTTGCAGAGTTATCTTATTTCTTACTGAGCTATTGATTGGGGTACCTAAGTACCATTAATTAAGGATTGTAATTATTGTGCACCCCACGGCGTCATGTCACAGTTTTGCATATCGTAAGTAATGACGGTTAGGAAGGCCAATCCGGCACTTCTAACTGCTATTACCAGACTGCACTACCTAGGCCGGCGCCTCTAAGGGCCAAGGGTTACCTTTCTAAATTAATGGTGGTTGGGGATGTCAACAAGCATTTCTAGCGCCGTTGCCTGGGATGGACTTTTCGTCTATCTTTTGTAACGATGTTAAGAAATGCCAACAGTCCCTCTCCTGAGTCAGGCGATCGATCTCCCGCCGTAGGTCCCTGGTTGGTCCTCACATCCCGGTAGTGATCAGTCCGGGCCACTTGGAAGTCCTCCCGCATGAGACTCATCTCCATGTGCAGCTCCTTGATCTCCTTCTTCAACTCCTTGCGGCTGCGGCGGGGTGGACGGCTGCCAGACACCTCCTCA
This sequence comes from Eremochloa ophiuroides, assembly GCA_038502445.1. Lineage (NCBI taxonomy): Eukaryota > Viridiplantae > Streptophyta > Magnoliopsida > Poales > Poaceae > Eremochloa > Eremochloa ophiuroides. The sequence goes on along the minus strand of JAHLJS010000001.1, from coordinate 3,234,577 downwards.
CCATCGCGCAGTGCCAACTGGTGGCGCGGTACTCCACGGGGTCCAGTCATCTTGCGTGCAGTCAACTTACAACGTGCCAGCTAGAAAGGTAAGTTTGGATTAGTGAGGATATAATAGGCTAGCAAGAATAGGTGTGATAGATCCTAACGCATATACCCACTTTTAAGGAGGGAGTCATTAACATGTGTGATTATCATGATGCATGCACGTACTTACGAATTTTAAATCATGCAATATAAATCAAAGCATAAATAATTTAAACATAGGGCTAATGTTAATAATGTTGTTCCACCTGCTACCATAACCATAATAAGATAAATTACAGAAGAAGATAAGAACTACCGAGTAAGATAAGAATGTAAGCAGTTTGGACTCAAAATAACAGTTTAAGTTTTTATGATCCAAAATATTTTGAAGTTTTCGAAAAGTAACCCGCAATGATTTAGCAATGGAATGCTCTGATACTAGCTGTAACAGAACCGCCTAAATCACATGGCCCACAGGCACCTGTCATCGCCACTAATGACATCTGACAGCCGGGCCCGTGTTCCAGATGACCTAGGCGGGCTCTGCCGGGCTACATAAGCACCCGTTATCTCCGACAGGATCCCATTGCGAAGCCATTACAGGATTACAACATTTCATAACAAAATACATCAGAGTAAAAGTGCGGAAGATTGAATAGTACTTAATATAACAAACCAGTGTTCAAATGGAAATTAGGTACAGTTATTACAGACCATAATGTAAAAGGGTAGCAGTAGCGGTAGAACAACAGTACAACAGATAGATAAGTATTACTCGAACCCTGCCCATGGGTTCAACCTTATTCTTCTTCACTCCCATGGACGATAGTGACACAGCACGGAGCAAGACAGACTTCGGGCTCCTGCTGGCTACCTGCAACGGGGTTTAACAAACCCTGAGTACATGGGGTACTCCGCAAGACTTACCCGACTAAGAGTATAAAATTAGACTCAGAAATACAGGCTGAGGGGAGTCAAGGTAAGGTTTAGCAAGAGTTCAAAAGTTTTGCGGAAAAGCATTACTAGTCCTATTTCAGGGTTTTATTTCAATATCATCATTAATCATTAACCATATCTCCCAATTCTTTCTCATATACCAACATTCTTTTATTTGCTTTATCCATTCAAAAACATCCTAGTTCCGAACCACTATTCACTGTAGGTGTGAGGAACAAGTCTCCATAACCAAGGAGCAACGACGATTCGAATCGATTAATACCCAGCTGCGGATCCCTATCCACACTGCGTATGTAGCACTTAAGCTTGCATACGCTAATCCCGCCTACCACGGCTTTTCATACCCCAGAACCGGTCCTGCGCCACTCGAGAGCACAGTACTCCTCTCGTCTCCAGGCACGACGGCCATGAGGGTACACGCTACTCTCGCCATCTCTCCACTCCCAGTGCGTGGTTGTCGGTTCCAGCATGTAGAGCCATCGGATTTAGAGGCTTCCCGTAGTATGTGGCTAGTTGCAAAGTCTTGATCACAGCAGGCCTAACAACGAACGGTCCCTAATACTTTTCCGTTAGAAACCATGCATTGGGACTCTAACCCAAGTACACTGGTAACTACCCGGTTTTCACATCCCTTTCCCGATGGCGACGAAAGTTGGGACTCTAACCCAAACAGTTGGCCAACCAAATGGGAAAACCCATCCACGTTGATGACAATGAACTAGCTAGGAACACTGCCAACCAAAAAGGACATAACCAGTCCCATAAAGTGATTCAATTTCTTTGTAAACATCACAGTGGAAAATATCTTTTGTAATTCTAATCGTTAAGCATGTCTAACCATTTTTCAACACTTTTAACAAATCAGGTTCTCAGGTGTTGTCAGGTATTCAAGGATGGTAATGCATCAATTGGTTGTCACTCAACTCCTATTTAACCTAATGCAATTAACTAACTCAAGTGATAAATATTTTTAAAACAACAAGGAGAGGGGCAAATGCACTGGGGCTTGCCTTGTATGGTGTAGAGTGTCGGATCCGGGTCGGTGCCACAAATATCAAAGCCTTGCACAATTTCTGAAACAACCTCCTCAGCTGGACCCTCGGACTTTATCTTCGGATTCTCGGTCACTACAAGGTGTGCAATAATGAATGCATGAATGCACGAAATGACAGATGAAATTTAATAACAAATAAAACACATATGTGCACAAGACCCTACCTTAGTTAAACATGAACAATCCATTCATAATGCCCTAGGTCATAAAGGTAATTGACCTTGCATCTCAATCAATCCAAAAATCACACCATTCAACATTTATTTCATTTCCTATTCCTATTATAAATCATTTAAACCAATATATAATCTAATAAATATTTAACTATTTCCATTTGATGCCAAACTTCATCAACAGTTAGCTCTGGACCTAAAACAGTACCAAATAAATTTTTATAATTTTTGGACTTATAGGGAATTTATTAAAAATCATCAAACTTCTATTTATTAATTAATGTGCTGATTATTAGCTAATACAGAAAGCACTTAAATCCTACCTCACATATTTTTGCTAAATCCTACACATCACAGAGAGCATCCACGAATTTTTGCATAATTTCTGGTGCAGTAAATTAATTCGTACAAAAAGATTAAAATGCAATACTATTCATTTCAAAAATAAATAGAAAAGCCACACAAAATAGCTCGGGAAATTGAAAAACGCCAACGGCCCAAGTCGGCCCAACATCGCAGGCCGGCCCAAGCGACTGTAGCCCGCCCGCGCGCGCTCACCCGCGCCTCCACAGAGCCGCTGACGGGGCGGCCCCACCCGTCAGCCTCTATCTCTCACTCTCTCTTCTTCCACCCGGCTCCCGCGCGCGTGCGAGCACGGCGGCTCGCCGCCGGCAGCACCTCCGGCGAGGGAAACACCACCGAACGACGAGCAAAGCCCTAAGACACCACCCTAGAGACCCTAAACGGTTAGCCCCGACCGGCGACGAACTCGTCGTGCACCATGGCGGCTCGGCGGCGGCAGCAGGCCACACGCCGGCGAGCACGAGACGGAAGAGACTAAACCAAAGGTGGAAAACGGTTCAGGGACTCACCACGACCCTAAACCAATAGTTGGTTGGGACGGAGACGGAACGGAGGAGTGGGCTTGACGACGTGCCGACCCGCGACGAATAGCACCGGCGAGTATTCTCCTATTTCGGTGATCCTAGAGCACCAAACGAGAAAACACCGCCAGCATGAGCACACATATGGTACACACGAACTGCAACACATGAGCCCAGGGCCAGAGCTCACCCGAACCTCCCTGAACGGCGCAACCGACGACCGGCGGCGCTCCGGCGGAAACCCGAGAACGCCAAAGCGTGTTCCAGCGACCGTTCTTCACCAAAGCTCGAGAACAGGGGCTCAATCAACGCGCGATGGAGTCGAGGAGTTGTCTACACGGCGAATTTGGCTGGGGTGACTTGATGGCGATGAATTTTGCCAAGAAACGACGGGCGGTCGCCGGAGTCCGAGCGGGAGAGAAAATGGACCCGGGATGCTCGTCGGCTTTTAAAGGGACGGAGGACGAGGGGATAAGGTTGGGCTCGGTCCGGGGCCCCCTATCGGCTGCTCGACAACGTCGCTCCCCGCCCACATCGGCCGGACGGCGCCCGGCGCCACGCGCGGCACGCGCGTACGACGGAGGAAGATGAACAGGGGGGACCCCCCTAACTACAGTAGACCAGCTCCAAGTCAATACCTATTTTGATTTGATTCGATCTGATCCAGCAAGAATCCGAGGAAGTGTTGAATACGAAACTTGTAGAGAATTTGTGTAGAACACTTTTTCTTTTGACAACAAATTCAAATTCGGTCAAAATTTCAAATTACAGAAAAGGGGGTAAAAGTAGGGTTTGAATTTCAAACTAAAATTTTAAAATTACTTTTGATTTTTCTCAACAACTTGAAAAAATGGTCAACATGAAAGTTGTTCTACTCAGTGAGCTTGATAACTTCTATTAAGGGAGTTTTTGAAGATTCTCAATATTTTTGAAATTGAAGCTTGAAATTTAAATATCAACATACTAATTTGAGTTTAATTTGAATTTTTATAATATAACTTCAAAATATCCAAAAATAAAAGTTGTTCCATTTTAAAAGTTCTACAACTTTAATTAAGACATTTTCCTTAGATTCATTATATATTTTGAATTTGGATTTTAGGTCAATTCCAGGGTTTAATTTGATTTCTATTTAATTTTTATTTTTGATTTTTGATTGAGGACTTAATTACACAATCAATACTAGCTGAAATCAAATCACTCTAGGAGCCCTAAGCACAATCATATGCAGATGCTTAAATTTAAACATGATGACATGGTAGGTTAATTAAGTTGTAATACCAGGGGTATTACAACAGTTGATTCGGCAAATGGTCTCCGAATTGGGAAGACCCGTATCGAGTAGTGGAATGTGCGCCCGGCAACGCCTACATCCTTGAAGATTTGGAAGGGAGAAGATTTGCTAGGGCGATCAACGGGAAGTATTTGAAGAAATATTACCCTGGCATTCTAGTCGGAGGTTGATAGCCGATTCGTTTGAATCTGGCTCTGACAGCCGATTCCGAGCGGAGGATCGCCTTCAGGGCAAAAATAGAAGTTATGTGACAGCCAATTTCGTTTAACGAATCGCTTTCAGCACAAAAAAAAATTATAATGCCCTCGATGGGGTGTAACAGCCGATGCGATAAGCATCGCCTTTAGAGAAAAATAAAAAATATATATAAAAGACATTGGAAGATCAGATTGCTGGTTCCCAACAGATTTTTTGACTACCGATTATATTTACAATGTAGTTTGATACATTTTAGACATCATTGTTGGTGGCCCTAGCAATGACATCTTCGGTGTCGGTGACAACCGCGACCCCGTCGGCGTGGGGGAAGAAGGCCGCCAGTTGGAACGCTGGGCTCTCCCATGTCCTGGCCCTCCTGGGAACCCAGGCTTGATGGCCTCCAGGGCGATGCTGGAGCGGAGTCGGGCTGCCACGAGAGCACCAGTGGCACCGTGATGGACGCCAGCCATGGCCACCTGACGAACTCAGTGGTGGACGTCCTGGAGCCGCTGCGTCAGCGTCTCACCACGGGCATTGACGAGGTTGGCGGCGTCCTCGGCGGCCACGCGCAACTCCTCCAGCTGCGCGGTCAAGGCTGCAAGAAGCAGAGAAGTTAGTACAAGAATCTTCATCAACACATCACAAGATGACTCCAGAAGGTTACCTGCCACCGCGGCGTCCGACTCGCTGAGGTGGGCCTGCATGTTCGCCACCTCGGTCTTGGCGGCGGCGAGCACGGCTGCTTCGGCTTCGTTAACGCCCTGCAGCCGGCCATCTGGTGGTGGAAGCGGCGGCCGTCATCGGTGGTGTAGGAGTTGGCCGAGTCCGAGGAAGACCCGGACCTGGACCCCTCCCCGGAGGCGGCACTGGAAGCCGGATCCCATTGAGGGATCGGCTGAGGCGCGGTGCGACGCACTCGCGAGCACTCGCCTATCGGTGCGCCAGACGGCAGGTGGAGGACACACTGCTGGCTGGAAGAATGATGGAAGAATAAGAATGTCAGAAAGTTGAGAACCAGGAATCAATGCCATGGATGCAGATCGGCTTACCTGCTATAGATGGCCAACTGCCGACTCGTCGCCCAACGCCTTGGCGCGCGAGATGCACCCGCAGCATCGCCCACCGCAGGAGTGGCTCCGGCGGCCGCAGGAGTAGCGCCGCCCGACGCAGGAGCGGCTGGTGCAGGCCCGGCAGCGGTTCCAGAGCCTCCGGCACCGATGGTTGGAGGATTGCTGCAAGAATGATGACAATCAGTTCTAGATTCGAGTAGATGTGTCAAGATAAACAGTAATCTTACCTCAATATCGTCTCCAGCAGGTTGGCCTGTGACCTCAAAGAGCGGATTCGACGAAGGACTTCAGTCGTTCTCGGATGGGTCGGTTGCCGGGCGCTTGCCGTGATCTCCGTTGCTAGCCATTGGAGGATTTTAGATCGGAACTAGGTCTGAAGGTTAAAAGACGGAGAAGGAAGGCCAAGCGAGTAAGGATCGATGGCTTATGCAGTTGCTCATTCAGGTCGGGCGGATATTTATAAGACAGGAGGCGTCAAGGTGGTTTCCTCGGGAAACGAAGCAGCGCGGCGGATTTTATACTGGAGTTAAGTCACGTTTCTTGAATCCAGAACAGTTGCCGCGATCGGTTGCCATTCGATCGGTTAGTTTGAATAGACACCTTGGAATTGGCTGTTTGAATCAATTCTCAGAAACATTGGCCAGAGAGTCTGGCTGTTTAGCCGATTCTAGCACAGACAGATAAAATAGCCGATTTGCGGTCTTAAAACAGGATGAGATTGTCAGAAGCTACACGCAGAGTGAATATACATTGTTTTACAAGGCTAACATCGATTGAATGGATGAAATAATTTCAGCATGAAGGGCTTGGCCGGCTTGTAACAGTGCTTGATCCTCATTGGCCATAGTCTTCAGAAGAGCTAAGCGTTGGTGAATTGTCCTGCCATCAGCGACCATGACACTTGCTTTCTTTTCTGGCTAATGTCAATGGTATTGGTTGATAAAGTGATTTCACGTTGGGAGATGGCAGAATTGACTTCTTCAAGCTCCTTCATCTGTTGATCACGCCTGGCTTTCAGCGTTTCTAGCTCTGACTCAGCTGTACTGATTGAAGTTTTCAGCGATTTAACCTGGTTAGCTAGTCCAGTTGCTTCTTACTTGTTGATCAGTTTGCTGTTCTTCAATTGTTCTAGCTCTGTCAGGTTGGCATGTGCAGACATGATCCTTGGAGCTTCATTCTTGAGTTTAGTAAGCCGTGTCAAAGGGTTGAAGGCTACTGAATGCACTTGTTGCTAAAGCAATTGGATAGTTTGATGGATTGGTTCAGGATTCAGAGCAAGGTTAACCAAGTTTTCTTCCAATCGAGGGAGGAGCTCGCTTAGCCGATTTTTGAAATCTGGCTTGGATAGCTTTAGAGATCTGGAGCTTAGCTCTTTCTCGTCGCAGCATTCTTCTAGATCAAAAGAGTAACTGGAAGATGAAACCTGCAGTGCCTGCATTTGATATGTAATTCTGTCAGATGAAGTATGTTAAGAGCAATCGGCTAATCTGGTAAGATTTTACCTTCCCAGTGTCTGATGCAGTAGGAGCCGATGAGGTCTCTGGCTTTTCTGGTGTTTCCGTGGCCATTTGCTTCCCAGCATCCAGCGTAGTATCGGTTGATATTTTTGTGGCTGAAGTGGGAATGGCCGATTGGATTTCTGCAGAAGTAACAATCAACGTTATAATGAAAACATGATAGTGTTAATAGCTGAATTGTCTTACCTAGAGATGGTGTCCTGTCTTTCTTGAGCTTGCCCCAAATGTATTCAGAGGAAGGACTCTTCGGCTGTATTTTTCAAATCAGGTAGTCTAGATCATGTGCTTAGTTCTAATCATTAACTGCAATAGTGGTTTCAGTAGCTACCTGAGTGGGGGGTGCTTCAAGAGTTTCTTGTTGAGTGCCTGAAGAGCCCAAGCCAGTGTCTTGGGGGCCAGTAGGTCCTGGTTGCCTTTCAATCTGAGATTCCTCAGATAGTGTTGGAATCGGCTGAGCAGTCACCTAGTGATTAGCCGATTTTAGCTAAATGATTAATGGATGGTGCAGGAAATGTTTCAGGGCATTCAGATGCCTGGGCAGTCTTCCTTTTGGATCTTGGTTTCTTAATGGTCACCTTCTGAAGACTAGATGAGGCTTTTCTTTTTTGAGATGGAGCAATCGTTATGGCAATAGGGGCCTTCATCATCTTCTTCAAGGAGGGAGCTTCAGAGCCTAGCCTTATAACCGGGCAGGAGGGATAATACTTGATTTGCTCCGGTGGATTAGATTCTGGGTCCTGCATTGACAAAAGTTAGATTGCATATGACCGGTTTAGATGTGATTAGTTGATAACACTTACTGCTAATTCAGAAGTGAAGCTGCTATCCAGTGCCTTGCATTTATCATGAATTGCCTGACAAAACAGATGGGCATGCTATTGCGGCCACCAGTTGTCGAAACTCTCATGGGTGACTAAAATTTGATTCCACTGCTCCATTGAGTAAAGTGGCAGGTCTGCTCCCAGTGTAAGGACTCTGTCAGCTTCTAAACTTACAGTGATTTCCTCTCTAGGCTTCAGAAGGTGTAAGAATGGAAGCTTTGGGGGCAGTTGGTCAAAACCAAGTTGTCTTGCCGCAACATTGGGGTGATAGAATTAGTATGACGGCCAGCTGGGCTCAGTGCGGCTTGCACTTCGAATGTGTTTGAAGTCGACTGGCAATATGCAGGGTTTTATGATCACATTAAGGATTTCAGTTGCTCCATTATCTGAACACCCTGTACTCAATTTGAAGGTATAAAGCATTGGGAATTCTGCATCATTTTCATAGGGAAACCAAGTCAATGCATCTGGTCCCGGGCCTCTATAGAATACTTCGAGAATGTTGCCCCGGCTGACACTTATGGTTATAGCTGAGGCAGCTTCACCATAATTTTGGCAACCTCTAGTTATCCTGTTTTTCTCTTTCTCTGCATAATTGATGGAGGGATAGCTAAGGTTGTGGAGGTCTGGCCTAACCATTTTATGCAGATACAGTTGTGCCATAACTGAATCAGCCACCAGGGTCCTGTTGTGCATTGAACCTCTTCACCTTTCAGCAGAAAGCCGACAACTCGGCTCATTAGCCTGTAAGCAGATCCTAGTAAAAGTTTACCTAAAGGGATTGAGTTTCCTTGAGCTAATCTCTCTGCAAGGGCCTTGAAAGGGTAGGTTGGTCCTAGAGAAGCGCCACAAAAGACAAACCTCTCCAGCCACATGATCAAGAATGCTGTGTGCACTTTCTCATTGACGCTTAGAGTTGTCAGATGATGAGTATTGACATAGCCGGTCCAGCCTTTGTATTCATCCAACTTGGGGAACTGCTTCTCGCCTGTGGAAAGAAGAGTCCAGTACGGGTAAGTCCCGGTGATCTGAAGGCCGATGAACATGTGAATGTCACCCAAAGTAATAGTCATCGGCCCATCTCCAAACACGAAGGCGTTCAAAGAATTGGATCAGAAATAGCTGGCAGCAATCAAAAGTGGTTCATTCTTCTCCATCTGACAGAGTGAGAGGTCGAGGCATTGGCTCAGATTGCGCAGCTCCCAATCTACCCGTTTCTTCTCTGATACCCACCGGAACCAGTTCCTCCATCCGTTGGGCATATTCGGCTAGTTCCGGAATGATTTCTTGGACCACGAAGATGCATCTACTAGTGGGCTTCTGAAGAGGATTTGGTTGGTTTCTTGATAGATGAACTCTGCTAGATTTGGATCACCCATCGGACCCAGGTAATAAGCGGAAGGAACATCATTCAGAGGGATCAAGATCTCGTTTTTCAAATCCTGGATGATGAACAACATATTTGACCGATTGGGCGAGGGTTCGAGAATGAGGCTATGAATTGATGAAATTCATACCTCGGGGATCTCAGAGGGAGTCGCCATCTGCTTGAGCTGATTGAAGGTGGCGGATCGAAACCTGAGGAGAAATGCGACGAGAGCCTTCTTGGTTAGGGTTTCGTTTTGGTGCGAAGCTTTGAAGTGCTGAGTGGGAGATTGTTGTTTCGGCTGTGTTTTGATGATGGAGATCGATTAAGATTCAGTGCTAATTTTGGAACAAAGCAAGTTTATCCCAAAATTGGGGGCTTGTGTTTACACCAAAATTTGGACTGGGAATAGATAGCCGATACCGAGAGCAAAGGCAGTCGATTTTCGGGAAGCAGAGCGTTCTATGCGAAGAGTTGAGAATAGCCAATCCGGTCCGGAATCGATTGTTTGACCGAGACGAAGACGGTGTGTTTGAAGACAAGAGTTGATTGATGACATCAGCACTGAGTCTCCAGCGTCGGGAAGCGATCACGTTCGGAGTCTGCTTTAGAAAGGGAAGATTGGACTCCAAGTTACCTTTAGAGTAGGAAAGTTTGTTAGTTTCCATATCTATTTTGAGTTGTAATTCGATTAGGACTCTATCTTGTCAAGCCTAGGGTATAAATATAAGAACTTGGCCATTGTAATACGTACGTTCACATCAATACAACACATCTTTCGGCTTCGGCCAAACCCTTAAGAGTAGGAGTAAAGTAGATTCCGGCGAGTTTCTTTGAACGGGCTGAGTGTCATCCGGTGGACGCAAGCTTGCTTGTGAGTACCGTCATGCCTTGCTAAGCTTTGTCTCCTTAATGTCATCCGGTGGACATGGGAGCTTTGCGGATCAAGGTCGATTCTTGTTTGATATGAGTTTAGCGTCATCCGGTGGACGTGGGTTCACATCAAATAAGGATTAGTTATCGATTCATGTTTGTTTGCTTATTTAATCTATGTTTAGCGTGATCCGATGGACGAGGGCTTAGATTAAATTGGTTAATGTGCATGGATTAGTTATCGGCTCCAACTAGAATTGGCATCTTAGTTAGATTCATAAAGTTACCGGTGATGTTTGAGTTTATTTGTTTATATACATGTATCGCTCATCAAATTTGCCCAATCTTGATCTATTTATATCGGTTTTATATCTTTAGATCTATTTGTTCAATGAATGATCATTGCTTCATGTTTATGCATTGATAAATAGAACATGCTTGTAATAGCCGATAGATTCAGATCTTGATTGTGTACAAGTTGTACTCAAGTAATAAGATGAATAGCATTTGGATTCGATGATCAATAGATTTAAATCATAGTTTACATTATGGCTGCCTCGATCCGCTCAATCCCCACTGTTGTAAACATTGAGTCAAATGTATTGGTTTGAAGATCTAAGCATTACTCTTTTTATCTGCCCGTGTATCACTCGTATTTGCCGAATCGGCTAATTAGCCGATTTCGCCCTGCTTTTACATTCAGACATCTGCCGAATCGGCTAAATAGCCGATCTCGATCTATTTTCACATTTAGACATCTTTAATCAGACTAATTTGATATGTGTGCATTAAATATGTTATATCTTGTCTCATGCAAGATTATTACTACGATTGATGCAAAGGAATCGGTTATTTTACGTCATAATGCTAATCTCATGAAAATCGGTTCATATCATCAGGATATCCACTCTCTAGTCAATAGCCTGCAAATAGGGTTTGTAAGACTAAAAATTCGGAACTATCTGGACACACCAGTGGGTTCCGTCTTGTTGTTACTGATCATATCTCTTTCCTTGTCAATTGCAGGTCAAATTGACTGGCACGCTTAGGAGTCATCGGCACTCTCAGACTGGGCCTGAAGCTAGCTGGATCTGCGAGAGCTCTGTCTGCTTTTAAGGGTCGTTCTGGCTTCGCTGGTCTATTGAGCGCGAGAACCACATTTTGTGCCAACAGAATCTCAAGATTGAGAATGAGAACTTGAAGAAAGAACTTGAAACGCAATCAACCACCAACACTATTGTCATTGAAACGGTGCAAGAAGATGATGAAGTTGAAGTGCTTAGAGAAGAGAACAAGACACTCAAAAGTGAGAAGTGTCAACTTGCTACCTTGTTGGAAGAGAACAAAAAGTTGAACCAAGAAAAGAGTCACCTCACCATTGGGATGCAAAGATTCACAAGAGGCCAATACCTTCAAAGTGATCTCCTCATGAACACCGTGATGAAGTTTGATAGAAGTGGGATTGGCTACATGGGTGAGAAGGTGCAAAATATTAGAGCCCAAAATTGTCTCAACAAAGCAAAGAACAAGCCCAAGCCAAAGATATGCTTTGAATGTGGACAAGAAGGTCACTTTGCGCATGAGTGCAAGACACCACCACCACAACCTTTGCCCAAGCATGCTAGGCCCTTTGCCTTTGATGCTCACTACATGTTAAGAAAAGATTCTAAGGGCAAAGTGAAAGTCATGTTCCTGGGTCCCCCAAACAAGAATAGGCCTAGGCAATTGTGGGTGGCAAAAGCTTTGGTTGAGAAAGTCTGGAGCCCTTCTCAAGTATGGGTTCCTAAACATCAAGCTTGATTTGTTGTGTGTAGGTGAACTGCAAGACCGGTGGCTCTCATTGGATTATTGATAGTGGATGCACTCAACATATGACCGGTGATGCTCGTATGTTCACCTCACTTGAAGAGAATGTGGAAGATCAAGGAAAGATTACATTTGGTGATAATTCCAAGAGCAAAGTGTAAGGGCTTGGCAAAGTGGTTATATCAAATGATCATTCTATTTCAAATGTGCTTCTAGTTGCTTCTTTGAGCTTCAACTTGCTATCCGTTGGTCAATTGTGTGATCTTGGCTTTCCAATGCCTATTTACAAGTGAAGAAGTGGTTGTTTCCAAGAAAGATGACAATGAAGTGATATTCAAGGGCTTTCGGTACAATCACCTATATCTAGTGGACTTCAACTCGGAAGATGCTAATTTGAAGACTTGTCTATTCACCAATCAATCTCTTGTGTGACTTTGGCATAGAAAGCTTGCACATGTTGGGATGAGTACACTCAAGAAGCTATTGAAGAAGGAAATGGTGAGAGGATTGAAAGATGTATTTAAGAAGGACAAATTATTTAGTGCTTGCCAAGCCGGCAAGCAAGTGGCAAATACACATCCATCCAAGGTATTTGTATCAACTTCAAGACCATTAGAGCTACTACACATGGATTTATTTGGGCCAACAACTTATGCAAGCATTAGTGGCAAGCTCTATTGTCCAGTAATTGTTGATGATTTCTCAAGATACATTTGGGTGTTCTTTCTTCATGACAAGACCAAAGTTGCTGCATCTTTCAAGAAATTTGCCAAGAGAGCACAAAATGAATTTGAAGTGACGGTCAAGAAGATTAGAAGTGACAATGGCAAAGAATTTGATAACACAAACATTGAAGTTTATTGTGATGAAGTTGGGATCAAGCATGAAGTGTCATCCACCAACAAAATGGAGTTGTTGAAAGGAAGAACCGGACATTGATCACCCTTGCAAGAACAATGCTTGATGAGTACAATACACCGGAGAGGTTTTGGGCAGAGGCAATCAACACCGCATGCTATGCATCCAACCGCCTATTCCCTCACCGTTTGCTCAAGAAGACCCCCTATGAGCTTATCATTGGCAAGAAGCCGGATGTCTCCTACTTCCAGGTGTTTGGTTGCAAATGCTACATCTACAAGAAGCGGCAACACCTAGGGAAGTTTCAAAGGCGTTGTGATATTGGTTTTCTTGTTGGTTACTCATTGAAGTCCAAACCATATAGAGTATCCAACAATGCCACCGGCCTTGTTGAAGAAACATATGATGTGGAGTTCGATGAATCTAATGGCTCTCAAGGAGAGCATGAGAATCTTGATGATGTAGGTGATGAACCATTGAAGAGGGCTATGAAGAACATGCCAACTGGAGACATCAAGCCTAAAGATGATGAAGATGATGGTGATGATGTGCAAGTGATCAATCAACCATCTTCATCAAATGTGCCTCAAAATGATGAAGATAAAGATGGGGTGGATCCACATGAGGACACCCACATCACACAAGAAGAAGTTGAGACACTAGCTCAAGGTGTTGATGCTCCACAACCTCCTCCTCGAGTGGTTGATAGAAGATCTACACCACTCCTACAAGCTCATCCTCAAGATCTTATTATAGGGAGTCCTTCAAAGGAGGTAATGACTCGCTCACAAAGGCATGTTCAATTCATTGAACATCACTCTTTTGTCTCTTGCATTGAGCCTACTAGCATAGAAGAAGCACTTCAAGATCTGGATTGGGTGAATGCCATGCATGAAGAACTCAACAACTTCACCCGCAACCAAGTTTGGACACTTGAAGAGCAAGAGTCATAGGCACCAAGTGGGTGTTCCGCAACAAGCAAGATGACAAGGGCAACATTGTGAGAAACAAGGCAAGGCTCGTGGTAAAAGGGTTCTCCCAAGTTGAAGGCTTGGATTTTGCGAAGACTTTTGCCCCAGTTGCAAGATTGGAAGCCATCTGTATCCTACTTGTATATGCATCTAATCACAATATAAAACTCTTTCAAATGGATGTGAAAAGTGCATTTTTAAATGGCTTCATAAATGAACTTCTCTATGTTTCGCAACCATCAGGTTTTGAAGAACCTAGATATCCAAACTATGTTTATAGGTTGTCCAAGGTGCTATATGGCTTGAAGCAAGCCACACGGGCTTGGTATGAGCGCCTCCGCGACTTCCTCCTCAACAAGGGTTTCAAAATCGGCTTGGTTGATACCACACTATTCACCAAGAAACATAAAGGGCATATCTTCATTTGTCAAGTCTATGTTGATGATATTATCTTTGGTTCGACTAATGAAGATTTTTGCAAGGAATTTGGTGTTATGATGTCCAAAGAGTTCGAGATGTCCATGATCGGTGAGCTCACATTCTTCCTCGGCTTTCAAGTCAAGCAATTGAGGGAGGGGACATTTATGTCACAAGAGAAGTACACAAAGGACTTCCTCAAGCGCTTCAAGATGGAAGAATGCAAGCCCATCAAGACCCCCATGCCTACCAATGGACACCTCGACCTTGATAAGGGAGGTAAATCAGTTAACCAAACTCTCTATCATTCTATGATCGGTAGTTTGTTGTACTTGACCGCATCTAGGCCCGACATCATGTTTAGTGTGTGTATGTGTGCTCATTTTCAAGCTAACCCTAAGGAACCTCACTTAGTTGCGGTGAAAAGAATCCTTAGGTACCTAAAGCACACCCCAAGCATTTGCCTTTGGTATCTCAAAGGAGCTAACTTTACTCTTGTCGGCTATTCCGATTCGGATTATGCCGGTTGCAAGATTGACCGGAAAAGCACATCCGGAGGGTTCCATTTGCTTGGAAGATCACTAGTTTCTTGGTCCTCCAGGAAACAAAATAGTGTTGCCCTGTCAACAACCTAAACAAAATACATTGCCGTGGGTGCTTGTTGTGCACAAATCCTTTACATGAAACAAACCCTACTTGATTATGGAATTAAGTTAAAAAGCGTGCCTTTGTTGTGTGACAATGAGAGTGCGGTAAAACTTGCCAACAACCTGGTTCAACACTCCCGCACAAAGCACATTGACATCCAGCCATCACTTCCTTAGAGATCACGTTGCTAAAGGTGACATTTCCTTTGAGGGAGTGAGAACGGATGATAGCTTGGCGGATATCTTCACTATACCATTGGATGAGGCACGGTTTTGCTCTCTAAGGAATGAACTTAATTGCCTTAATCTAAGGAACTTCACTAAAAGATGATCTTATGTTGTCATGTGCATTGCATTGTAACATAAAACATGTCTAACTTTGAATTGCACGTAGGGCTTGTCTAACTCGGTTAAGATAACCGCACAAAAGCGTGTGAAGAAGCATACCCGAGGACAAACTTGACAAGAAACTAGTTTAATTTACGTGAATTTGCATTGCATATGCATGGTTGTTTATTTTTCGTTTCGTTCTTGGAGCTTATTGCCTATTTTCATAAAAAATTATATATGCTTATGGCAAACTATTTGAAAAATTGAGGGTTTGAGAGAGGACATCTCATACAAGTTCCAACTAGTGTTTATTTGACTCTTATTGAGGTTGGAACTTAGTTGGGAGAAATCAGCGCGAAGAAATTTGAAGAAAAACAGGTTTTAGGGCGTCGGACTGAGGCGTCGGACGCTGGTTTTCCCAGCGTCAGACCATCAGCCACAGTCCGATGGCTCCTGGCCCTATTCAAGAAGGCATCAGGACGCAGTGTCGAATGGTTTTTTTTAAGGCGTTGGACCTTTGGAAGAACGATTTCACCGCAGTTCACATCGTCGGACTGGGAGCTTTAGTCCGACGGTGTGCGTCAGACTAAGTTCAACGCATGTTTGAGCTCTCTGGTGCGTTATGGAAGCGTTGGACCCTGCGAAGTTTTAGTCTGATGCCTATAACAGTGAAGGTCCAACGGTCATTTTGAAGGTGAGATTCAGTTTTCTTCTTACTCTGTCATGTGGGCCCCCCTTCTCTTTCATCATCCTTCTATTCTCAGCCCGACCGTACGCCGCTGCTGTGCCACTCGACCGCGCTCCTAACCCTAATCCTAGCTCTGTTGCTAGACCACCGCCTGCTCTCCCCGGTGCCCTCGCCACCGGTGAAGTCCTCCTGGAGATCGTCCACGAATTTGCGACCGGAGCCGCCTTGGCTCGTCCTCTCCCATGGACGCAGATGCTGTTGCACCGCCGCTCCACCTCCGCCGGAGGTCTCCGCCGACGATGAGTCTCCTCCGTGCTGCAGCTGTCGTCCCTCACTACTGCCTCCTTGTCTTGCTGTTCTTTGCGGTGGTAAGCTCCAGTGTCCTTGTGCCCGAGCACTTCCCCTTCACCTCGAACTGCTTGTGTTCGATGAAATGCCTGACTAGGTTTTTCAATCGACTTTGTGCAGGCTGTTCGTGCTAGGGCATTCCCCTGTTGTGTCTAAGGTTTGACTGTCTCCTATCCTGCGTTGACCTTGTGGTGTGCCTCTCGTCGATAGAGTACCTTTTCTTTTCACAGGTCTTCTCCCCTCGCAGGTTGCTATGCTATTCCCTTTCGTATCTTATATGCTTGCTTCTATAGGATTCATCTCATCCCTAGATTACATATCCTTATGTAAACCCTGTCTATCTCTCTTGCAGCTTGTCGTTGGTCAGTGGCTTGTGACAGTGAATCCGGGGCCAAGCCCATGGATACAGATTGAGGCCAAGCCTCTCGAGTGACAGTGACAGTTGCAGTGGGGCAGTGATCACAGATTGGCAGAGATGGTTCGTTGCAAGCAAGCCAGTCGCAGTCGGGGTGGCACAGGTGGGGATGAGAGGCCTCCTCCTCGTCCTCCTCAGGACAAGGGGAAGGCCCCTCTGGTTGAGAGCAGCAAGAAGAGGAAGAGACAGTTGACAGCTAAGCAGAGACAGGCCATCAGGACAGCATAGGCAGCTGAGGAGGCAGAGCGTGGTAGAGACCTTCACATTGGAGGTATTTCTGTCAGCTTGTCAGGCAGAGAGGGACTCGAGGAGCACACTCAGGCTGAGACAGAGGCAGAGACTCAGTCACAGAGGGAGCTAGAGCAGCAGGAGACTCAGACTCAGGGGAGCAGGCCCAGGCTCCACCTCTTCGTCGCTCGGCCCGCACTCGACCGTCGGTGCCACCCCGGCCCGCTGGTCAGAGACATGGCGACCGAGTTCCCAGGGCCCCTGCTCCTACTGAGCCACAGCCAGATCCTGAGCCAGAGGTACACTTGGACCTACGGAACATCTCTGCAGCCTGAGTCAGAGAGCTCCGGTTGACTTCGCTAGACAGCTGGTTTCCACCTCAACGAGACCCCAGAGCTTCAGAGGGCTTGTATACTACCCTTCACGCGGACTTCTTCACCGCCCTTATCACTTCAGAGGTTGGGTTACGGCAGCACAGGGTGTCTCCCCTAGAGAACATAGTCCAGGCAGGTGGTGAGGAGATCAGGCCATACTTTACCTATCTACCTGGACTCGCTGACTTGCTCGGACAGTTAAGACAGTATGTCGAGTCGTGGGTCCGCGAAGTTCTACGCTTCACTTTGGATCGACCCTGACCACGAGTACCTGCAGTACACCTTCAGCGGAGAGCCCTACAGGCCCTACGCGAAGGCACTCAGAGAGGTGCTTGGAGTTCCAGAGTCAGCTACCAGGTTGCACAGTATCTGTTATGGCACGATGGACCCGCCAAGGAGGGCACACGGAGGACAGGCACCGGGTATAGCTCACGTGGCATCTTGCTTCCGACCACTGTTTGGAGACGGCTCCCGTAGGACACCCTCAGAGCTTCGTCCCGTCGTTCGTCTCTTGAACGATGTGATGAGGCATACTCTTCTACCGCGGGAGGGGTATAAGGAGGGTCTTACACACTTACAGCCTTGGCTCCTTGGTGCCCTGGTCCAGCAGTCAGAATTCGACATTGTTGACTTGATGATCAGTGGGATGGACGACACGATAGCAGAGGGTATCCGGTCACATCGGCAACTCCCCTACGCTCACTGGATCTCTTCTATTCTTGTGCGCAGGATGCACAAGATATGGACAGGGATCACTAGAGAGTTGCGTCAGACAGAGACCGAGTTTCCACTTTACCGGATGACCTCTATCATAGATGGATGATGGGGCAGCCGTGCACTACACAGGATCCAAAGAGAACAGAGGTCAGGGGCAGATATGGCAGAGGTCGAGCAGTAGGACAAGGCTATGAGGCACGTTGCCCATAGTGAGATTGAGCAGTTGCTTGTCGACGATGACCCCGTTGACACCACTTCTGACAGCACTGACGAGGACTACCAGCCTATCCCTAGGCGTCCACGAGCTCACGACTCGGAGGCCGATGGCTCCAGCTCAGATCCATAGGTTCCAAAGACAAACCCAGCCTTGCTTGCTATACTTCAGAGTCTTCAGCAGTCACAGCAGCAGTAGGCACAGGAGCAGTCCCGCCTTGCCCGGGAGCAGGCCTGGTTAGCCCACGAGCAAGCTGCAGCATTTGCACAGATCCAGTTGAGACAAGACTAGTTCCAGTAGCAGATGCTCCAAATGCAACTTCAGAGTCAGCAGATACAGCTACAGACTTTCGGATTCATGGAGCACATCATCAGGCATACCAGTGCTCCTCCGTACCTTGCTTCGACTCCTCCACTGCAGCCCAGGTGACTCTAGCTTTATAGTCCAGCGGACTTCAGAGTCAGGGCACTGCTCAGTTCACCAGCTCTCTTACCACTCCTTCACTGCAGACGCAGCAGTGGTTTGCCTCCCCAGGTTTTGGTCAGGGGTTCACTCCTATTCGCACAGGCTTCACTCCAGACTTGGGTCGCCCCTCAGTGACCAGGAGCTTGGGTGCAACTTTCAGTGAGATAACTGGCATGCCCACACCTCCAGAGTTCAGAGAGCCAGTGACTTCCACCACAGCTCCTCCTGCTACCGGGACTACAGAGACTTTGCCGTCCTCAGTTGCTTCCTCAGAGCACGTCACCACTACCACAGAGACTGAGGCGGTAGTAGTTACCACAGTGGTTGAGCCCCAGGGTCAGCAGTCAGTCACCGAGGAGCAGACTCTTAACGAGTCCGCTCAGACAGTAGCTGAGGAGCTCGTACCTACAGAGACAGCCGAGCCGACCCGGACCGCTTCACCTACACGTTCACCGACAGAGGGTCAGACAGCTCAGAGCTAAGATCCAGAGGGTGACGCTTCGCAGTTTGAGATCCGTCCTCACGTCTCCGACCACGACCCTGCAACCTCTTCTCCTCCTCCTGAGTCTTAGGTCTTCGATGCTTGATGCCAAAGGGGGAGAGAGTGCATAGATTTAGGGGGAGCGATGAGAGAGGGTTTTGGCTCTTACTTTTGTTTGTGACACACTCATGCATCATGTTTATCTTTCATGCATTGTATATATGTGTGTTGAGACTTGGTTTGTGACATGTGCTTGAGCTCTTGTTTATATATATATCATGTCACTTGGTTCTCACTTGGTTATGCTCATTGTCTTAGCTTCCGTACTTCACTCCGATCTTGAGCATAATTTTTTGGTACTTTTGCTTATTTCATATCCTTTGTGTACCTTGTGGTCTTGTTTTGTATAAGCATGCCTAACCCCTTTGCTCTTATTGTTACATGCTTATATGAATCAAGCCTTTAAAAACCTCACTCTTTCTAAATCTATTTGAGGTTGTTGTCATCAATCACAAAAAAGGGAGAGATTGAAGCATCTAGGCCCTAGTGGTTTTGGTGATTAATGACAACAAAGAGGTTATTATGACTAACGTGTGTTTTGCAGGATAACCTAGAGGTTAGGTCATAATAACATGTAGGTTCAAGCCCCTAGCGATGGAAATCGATTCGGTTTTCAAAGGATGGAAGACAAGACGGTGATAGGATAGTTCCAAGTGTCTATTGGAGTTGAGAGACACTTGGAGTAGTCTTAGATTTTGTTTTTCCTCTTTGACCGTACTATAAAGAGGGGTTTGGATGGGTAGCTTGACTTAGGGCAAGATTAGAGAGTGTAGATGTGATGCACACTTGTCCATCATAGCTCTAGACAGCCCAGGGAGTCTCTTGAGAGAGAGAGGATCAAACTTTGTTTTGGAAAGTTTTCGATTCGGCGAAGTTTGGACAGAGTTTAAGGCATCAGACCCTAAGTAGTATGGTCGTTGGACCAATACTCAGAGTCCGATGGCCACGTGGCAGCCCCTGGTTGCACCCCAGCAAACCAGGGAGCGTCTGACGCTGCTGGGATGGTCGTCGGATCATACTCCAGCGTCCGATGGTGCCAGAGGGTTCTCGGGAGAGCGTCGGACCATGTTCGTGGGGGCGTCAGACTATTGCTTCGCTGAGTTCGACGCTTCCAGAGAGGTCCAGAGAGCGCGTTTGGGCCTCAGACTTTGTCCGACGGCCAGCGTCGTACCATTAGCACGTTGTCTGCGAGTTGAGCGTTACTGTGCAGAGCTCACCCGAGAGCTCAAGGGCGTCAGACTGTGGTCCGATGGTGTGCGTTGGATCATTGGTTTGGGTCCGATGCCCCTTCGACACAGTGTTGGCTCGAGGTTACCTGTGAGAGTCGGACTGGTGGGAATTGGTCCGACGGGTGCACTGTTCACTCGGTCCACAGTTCGCAGAAAGCTGAAAACAGTACAAACGGCTAGTTTTGGAGAGGGAGATTATTTATACTTCACCATTGGCTTCATTCTAGCTCTCTTCCCATTTGTTCAGCTGAAGCAACCATTGTGATCTTGTGAGAGTGCAAGAGCCCTAGGGAGGTTGAGTGATTTCCACTTGCTTGTGAGCCTCTTCCCTGGAGAGTGTTCAGGAGTGACTTGTGTGCATCCATCACCCTCTTTGGCCTTGTTCTTGGTCAAGTGAGAGTCCAAGCTTGTTACTCTTGGTGATCGGCACCACCTAGACGGTTCGGTGGCGATCGGAGGCTTGGTGACCACTTGGATAGCTTGTGGGCGGCCCAAGCCAAGCTTGTGAGCGGTTGTGGACGATCCACCACGCCGGAGAGGCAAAGGATCAGCCCGTAGAGAGCACTTGGTCTTGTGAAGATCAAGGGGGAGCTACACCCTTGCGTGGGTGCTCCAACGAGGACTAGTGGGGAGTGCCGACTCTCCGATACCTCGGGAAAAACTCGGCTTGAAATCTCTTGCTCATTTACTTTCCCACATTTACTTTGTATTCTTTACATTCCTAGAGTAGTATACTTGTGATAGGACTTGGCTCTAGGCTGCATAACTTGTTTTAGGTTTAGAATTACACACAAGCACTTGTGGGGTGAGATTGGGCATATGGCAATAGGTTAATTTGATTTGCAAAAAATTTATTAGTTGCCCAATTCACCCCCTCTTGGACATCCTCGATCCTTTCAATTTGGTGGGGTTCTAGCTGGCCGTGTGGGGCTCTGCAGGTGGTGGCGGCTCGCCGGAGCGGTCGCGGCAGCGTTGTGTGGTACTGGGTTGGTTAGAGGGCCCAAAATGGCCACTGCTAGGTAGTTTGGTGTGTGCGCGTGTTTGGTGATTGTGTGGGTGTGGGTGTCTAGCTCGATCGAGCCGTGCAGTGAGGGGAACGTGACGGCGGCGGCGCAGTGGTGGCCGGCGCACGTCGCTAGGGCAGTAGGTTGGCCGAGGGGAGAAATTGGTGGGAGGAATCACTATAGTGGATGCTCTGGAGTTCACCTGCAGCTCCAATTGTTCCGGGACTCGCTAGAGAGGGAGGTGGAGCGGGGCGGCTCCAATGGCGCCTCGGCGCCTGGTTGGGGAAAACCTTATCCTACTCCTCTACTAAGAAGGGGAAGAGGAAATTAGAGAGGAGAGGGTGGTGTTCTAGCTCTAGGCGAGCTCGCTGCGAGTGGTGGTGTGGCCGGAGGGGCTCCCGGTGAGGCCTATTTATAGGTGGCCGGAGGAGGTGCCCGGAGCGGGGCGCTCCCCCGCGCGCTCGAGTTCAAATTCGAACCGCCATGGTGGGCTTCGACAGTGCGTGCCTATCCGGCTCTAGCTGGTGCCCTTGGCGGCTTCCGGTGTGCGGTGGCGAGCTTGCCGCCACGTGGCATGGCGGCAGAGGTGGCAAGGAGGAGCATATGAGAGAGAAAGGGTGCGTGAGGATGAGCAGTGGGGTTGGGAATCTTCGCCAATGCGCCCGTGACTCGTTTGAATTCGCCGGAGGGGCGCGAACGGCGGCGAGGTCGAGGCTCTGGTGGAGATGCGGTATTCGCGTCGCTGCCAGAGATAGACGAGGTCCTGCCAGCGAGGTCCCATGAGTCAGCGAGCAGACGGGGCTGCAGGTCGTGCTGTGCGCGCGCGTGCGGCGTGGGCCTGGGCCGGCCTTCTCGCGGAGTGCGGGCGCGGTCACGGGCCAAAGTGGAAATGGGGCACGCGCGGGTATGCTGTTGGGCTGAGAGTGGGCCGGGGCTGGTGAGGCTCTTTCCTATTTCCTGTTTTCATTTCTTCCCATAATATGCATTTGAATGAATTTGAATATGAATTATGCAAATTTGAATGCAGGGTGTACCACCATATGCTCTGCTGAAACAAGACAGTCAACCACTTTCCATTCTCTAGGGAGTTTGCTTGCACACACATTGGTTGAATAAATAAATAAATAAAAAGTTCAATTTTTTAGTGATTTTTGGGTTAGGGTGTTACATTCAGATTCTCTGCGGCAAGTGGAGCTCACTGATATGCAAGACTTGCGGCAGCTCAACCTTGTGGCACAGGCTCTTGAGGAATTGAAAGTTGCAATCTGTTTCTTTGACAATTGTGACAAACTGGTTGCCAGCATCACAGCACCTCAGCTAGGAGCGCTTACATGGATGGATCCATATTATCCAAGTTCCGTCCATCTAGGCGAGATGAAACATCTTCGATTACTGATGCCTTTCTTCTTTAGTGTATATGTGCATGCCAGCTTTCCATACAATGAATCTTGTTTAAGTCTCTTGCCGCGTTTCAAGGTTATCGAATGTCTTGAACTCACACTGGCCTATCTGTGGGTAAGTCCAGTACCTCTCTTACACGAATTTTTAGTGCTCACATGTTTTCCTTGCTTGTGCACGGATTTCAAAACTAAGGCATCAATGCAATTAGATGCAATCAGAGCTGGGTCCTAATTAAGGCATAGATGCAATTAACACCAGCACAATATAATATTCGGCATAGATGCAATTAACACTTGCACAATATAATATTCTTACATGGACAAGTAAGATAAAATTAAGTAGGCATACTATATTTAAGTCTTTGCTGTTATAACTTGAATACATCTTTCTTGGGACTATAAATGATTTATGTTGGTAGAAAACTAGCAATGCAATTTCACTTCTCTCGTATAGGAGTTAAGTCTTCACCGTACGTTCGGATCTTCGGTTATCGATTCTTCTCCGGTAAGCTCAGTCTTATTTTGGGGATCCCACTTTGTCTCTCAGTCTTCACCGAGATGGCTTTGGATTTCTCGTGTCGTGAACATTCACTTTTTGGGGATGATTTTGGTACATTGGTCAAAATTTCGAAAGAAATTTGAGGCTCCTATTTAAGCCCCCCTCCCCCTCCCCCCGGGTCGCCGTTATCGGTTCTTCGGAGGGTGAGCATGAGCCGTAATTAAATGATTGAGTTGTACTAAGAGTAACTCCACAAATATTGCTGGTTCATTGTCAATCAAGCAGTTGGTTGGTCCAGTTTAATTTTCCATGCACATGTGTTGACCGTATCCTTCTTAATCGAGCAGTCCAAAGTGCCGTGCATTCTCTCTGTTTTCTAAATGATGTGCATTATTGAGGTAGAAACCGTACCCCTGATTCAAGCTGAACCAATTAAAACAAACAAAGCTGGTGACGCACAACAGAAGATTGCGGGTACAAGAAATCTGTTAGCTGAAGCATTGCTTTTGGAAAACCATCCGCACTCTGGATTAAAATTTACTAGTTATATTAGTTCTTTTTTTTTGCATTACTAGTGAAGATGCACGTGCGGCACGCACGTGTGTAAAAAAAATTCATAAAAGGAAACAATTTAGTTAACCAATTATTTTAACTACGAAATCATATTTTCATAAGAATTTATTTTGAATCCGTGCCGCTGTCTAACAAATGTATGAGGCACAAACTAATATTTGTCGTGTTATTTTCCAGGCCCCGGTAAATGATATTTTTCTGATGGTTTTAATGTAAACCGAACATCATGTCTTCATGGAAACAAAACTGTCATTCACTGCCACTGCACACTAAAGAAATTAGTAGAACTTAGAGACTTTATTAATGAAGCCATCATCAACAAATGTTGCTAATCTTCTAGAATTTCTCATACAGAGCCTCGATTTCATTCACAATAACTGCAAATACAGGAAATTCATTGCTAAATAAATGAAAATAGATATAAAAAAGCATACTGAATAAATGAAAGAAACATTAATATCTTATTGCCAGAAATGGATTGCATGAATCAAAATCGAACCGTGCATCACCCAATAGAGATGATGATGGGAAGTACAACCAACGGTACTTTTCAGAAATGTTCACCATTACTTCCGCACAAAACTTTCAACATTTTTATGCTTTCAAACTGAAATGTTATCTCAGAACGCTTCTGGTCAGTAGACCGCGTCAAATCTATCCACCGTTACAGAAGAGTTGCAGAATATTCAGAAACAATGGGACAACTCTCATGTCACAGTATCAGGGAAGCAGTGCTTAGATGCTTTTGGGATACCTTCACATTGTCTCCAAGAGAGCTCACACCTTGTCAATGATTGCTCTTCTGTGAATTCTTCTCAATACCAAATGCCACCATTTTCGGCAAGGAGTTTCTTGTCAGCTTCAGTCTAGGAAAAAGAACACCAAGGTGTAAGCTCTCTTGTTGCATTGATAGCAGTGTACACTTTATATTTACCTCATATTAGTCCTCACTCATAAGTAAAGTGTCTTGTATTATAGCACTTTCAGACATGCAAGATCGGAGTCCAGCTACAGAATTGTGTATATTGTAGTTCTGTGTGCACAAGATTAAGGCATAAAGGTTTAAGTAAATGAATTATGAGAAATTACTTTTCCCTTTCCACCCATTTCCTACTGTAACTAAAAGCAAGTAGAACACTACGCTCATTTCCTGAATTCTCAGTTCTTTTAATTTCATTAGGTACACAAGACATCTCAAATGCTGCACTTATAGGCCCTCATTTTCACATCCTAGGAACAAATCCTACATCGATTTTTTTTCACAAAGAAGCGAGTGCGGGTGTGAGTGATCGATGATTCATCGATTCCCCTTCCTTCTTGTCTCCTATTGTTCCCTTGAATTTTGCATATTGTATTACTACCGAACGGGCAGATGAATGGGAAAGATTCATTCCTTCCTGAACTTAAATCTCCCTCCAAACAAATGAGAAACTGCCAAATTGCTAACATTTCCTTTTTAGAGATACCGTACTAATAATTGAAAAATAGGAAGCAGAAAGCAGCAGCATTGCTTCAAATAATTTGATCATCACTTTGATTATTACAAACTAAATGGATAATTTGATCATTTGCTTCGAATAAATCATCAGAAGTTGCAAAGCACTCCTCTGAAACCAACTGCAATTCTGGGTTCTCATGGAAAACAACCGAATGCACAAAGGCTAATTGTATCAAATTTGATGTACGTGCCACATTATCATTCGATTTAAAAAAAATAGTTCAAAGATGTCGAGAGGCCTCATTATCCATGTTCATTGAATTCTTCTGTCTGATAACCAAACTTTCCCCTTCTGTAATTACACAGAAGAAACTGAGAGGCCTCATGCTGAACTTACTGAAGTAAGAACTGAACTTGAACCATGAGAAAATCAAATTATTAAGCATATAGGAATGTTAGATCTTGCATCTGCTGAGAAAAATTTAATGAAACAAAAGTTTACCCTTCAAGATAGTAATTAGTATGGGTCTTTTTAGCTGTAAAGATTTGCATGGACTTAGCTAGCTACCTGAGAAAAATTTCCTCATGGTTATTACTTGATTCTAACAATAACATACACTATTGAAACGCCTTGACTAATAGAGAGTTATCTTGCCTCATCAACTATCGATGCATCCACAAAGTCTTTCCTTCATAAAACAACTAACACATAGCCTATGCACTCACATTGATACAAATATGAAATACAGTAACTTACATAGCACTAGTAGAGAGCAAACTTTTGATCCGCAGCCGATTTCAGCTTTAGTACCGGATTTTTTTGCGCCCGGGAAGAAAGATATCTTTAATCCTGGTTTTAAAGAACAGCCGGTATTAAATGTTTCTTCACAACGGCTCCCAACGGCTAGATGCTCTGGGAGAGCTTTTAGTCCCGGTTGGGTTCAAGAACCGGGACTAAAAGTCAAGATTTAGTCCCGGTTTAAGCTACAAACCGTGACTAAAGAAGATTTAGTCACGGTTTGTGGCCAAAACCGTGACTAAAGCTTGAGTTTTAGCCCGGGTTAGTATCCAAAACCGGGACTAATGTTCCTCCCTGTATTTGAACCTTCTTCTCCCCTGAGCCCGAGCCATTCAAGCTCAGTGTTCTTGCTCTCTCAAGCTCAGTTTCTTGCTCTCGCTGTTCTTGCTCTCGGTGTTCTTGCTCAAGGAGTCAAGCAGGGTTTGGAGCTCGGTCTACATTACTCTAAGTTCAGTTCTACAGTTGTAAAGGTTACTATCTTTATTCTCTCTTGTTTAGTTACTATCATATCTCAATTCTTGGCCTAGAAAAAATTGATCGATATATATATATATGCATGCATGATTCTTTCCTCCATTTTTATGTCGTCAAGCTCAAAATCACTTGATAGTTTGCATTTTTGGTTGAAGAAAGATTAAATGAGCCGGTATACATATTTCATTGCTAATATACATATCACATATTGGTTGCTCAAATATTGGTTGCATATGTTTTAAATTTTAGGAATTTTTTAGTTTCACTTGTTAAAATACATTATTAGGAATTTAAGTGCTTTACAAATTTGAGTCTAGAGAGTAAAGAGTAGATAACGAATGCTTCCGGGTCGTCGGCCTATCATCGGGTTCAAAAGAGGGTGAGACCAGACCTCCCTCTCATTGAGTGCGGCGAGTGTAAGAAAAAGAATGTGCTTGAGTTTTGAGTGAAGAAGGAGGGTCCCAACAAGGGGCGCATCTTCTACAAGTGTCCGGATCGTAATGTGAGTTAGTCCATCGCATTTGATGATTATATATAATAAATTATGTATTTTTTTATTAAACTTATGTATTTTTTGTCTTAATTTCAATGGGATGGCAGTGGATGTCCAGGGTGGTACTGGGAAGAAGAGTATGCCAAACACGTGTTTGGAACTCTTGTAGAGGCGGCTGCGGTGGGTGATGAGCTAGCTGATGAGGCACTGAGCCCGCGAACGATGGCCATTGATGTTGAATAGACGAATGATTTGTCTGTTTTAGTTGAGATCGATCGTGATATCCTTAGGCTGTTGAAGTGTATTTTAGGTTTAATTAGTTTAGTGCTAGTTGTGACTGTCTACATTGCAGCGAGGCTTCCATAAATTAATGTCCAGTATTGTGATATATGTTCGTTTGTCTTATAATGTAGATGAGTCAGCATTGGATGTACAACACTGATCGTCGCTCCAAAGATTTAATTGAGGGCGTGCATATTTTCTTAAATGTGGCCGAGTCAAACAAGCGGGATGGATTCATGTGCTGCCCATGTGCTGTATGTAAGAATTTGAAGGAATATTCTTGCTCAAGGATTCTTCATTCTCACTTGTTCAAGTCGGGTTTCATGCCAAACTACATCTGCTGGACCAAACACGGAGAAAGAGGTGTTATAATGGAAGAAGACGAAGAAGAACAATGAGACGATGGTGACACTATTGCTGACTATGGTATATTAAACAATGATATTCCAATGGAGGAAGCTGAAGAAGAGGTACCAGCACAAGATGATCCTGTTGATGATCTTGCTCAGGCTATTTGCGATGCAAAGAGAGAATGCGAAAGTGAAAAGGAGAAGATCAAGTTCGAGCGTATGCTAGAGGATCACAAGAAGTTGCTATACCCAACTTGTGATGTAGGACAGAAAAAATTGGGTAGCACACTAGAGTTGTTGCAATGGAAGGCAAAGAATGGTGTATCCGACAAGGGATTTGGGGAGTTGCTTACAAAAATAAAGAAGATGCTTTCAAAGGATAACGAATTACCAGCCACTACCTATGAAGCCAAACAGGTTGTCTGCCCTCTGGGATTGGAAATCACAAAGATCCATGCGTGTCCTAATGATTGCATCCTCTACCGTGGCGAGGAGTACGAGAAGTTGGATTCTTGCCCGATATGCCATGCATCATGGTATAAGATCAGGCGAGATGACTCTGGTGATGTTGAGGATGAAAGAACCAGAAAGAAAATCCCTGCCAAGGTTATGTGATATGCTCCTATAATACCACGCTTGAAACGTTTGTTCAAAAACAAAGAGCATGCAAAGTTAATGCGGTGGCACAAAGAAGACCGTAACATAGACAATATGCTGAGACACCCGGCTGATGGGTCTCAATGGAGAACAATCGATCGAGAGTTCCCAGATTTTGCAGGCGACGTAAGAAACATAAGGTTTGCTTTAAGCACGGATGGTACGAATCCTTTCGGGGAGCAGAATAGTAGTCATAGCACTTGGCCTGTTACATTATGTATCTACAATCTACCTCCATGGTTATGCATGAAGAGAAAGTTCATTATGATGCCCGTGCTAATCCAAGGACCAAGGCAGCCTGGCAATGATATCGATGTGTACCTGAGGCCAATAATTGAAGAACTACTGCTTTTGTGAAACAAATCAGGTATACGTGTTTGGGATGAGCACAAATAGGAGCACTTTGACCTCCGTGCATTGTTGTTCGTAACAATCAATGATTGGCCTGCTCTAAGTAATCTTTCAGGATAGTCGAACAAGGGATATAATGCATGTGTGCACTGTTTCACGGACATTAAAGGTATATTTTTGAAAAAATGTAGAAAGGTTGTCTACCTTGGGCATCGTCGATTCCTGCCTGCGAATCACCCTGTAAGAAAGAAAGGCAAGCATTTTAAAGGTAAGGCGGACCACAAGTCCAAGCCTATCAACCACACCGGTGAGGATGTACTCGATATGGTCAAGGACGTGAAAGTAGTCTTCGGAAAGGGACCTGGCAGTGAACCCGTTCCGAACGACGCTAGCGGTCATGCACTTATGTGGAAGAAGAAGTCCATATTTTGGGAGCTACCATATTGAAAAGTCCTAGAGGTCCGCAATGCGATTGACGTGATGCACCTAACAAAGAATCTTTGTGTGAACCTGCTTGGCTTCATGGGTGTGTATGGGAAGAGCAAGGACACACCTAAAGCACGAGAGGACCTCCAGTGTTTGAATGAGAAGACAGTTGATGAACGCCAATACTTAGGACCTGCTAGTTACAGTCTTAGCAAAGAAGAGAAGGAGAGCCTGTTTGAATGCCTAGACAGCATCAAGGTACCATCTGGATACTCCTCAAATATAAAAGGTATAATAAACGTGCCAGAGAAGAAATTTCAAAACTTAAAGTCCCATGACTGCCACATGCTCATGACACAATTGCTTCCAGTTGCATTAAGAGGAATTCTACCTCCAAATGTACGTCTAGCCACCGTGAAGCTATGTGTATTCGTCAACTCAATTTCTCAGAAGGCAATCAATCCTCTAGATCTTGCTAAGCTACAGAATGACGTGGTTCAGTGTCTTGTCAGCTTCGAGTTGGTTTTCCCTCCATCCTTCTTCAATATCATGACGCACCTCCTAGTTCACCTAGTCAAGGAGATTATTATTCTGGGTCCTGTGTTCCTACACAACATGTTCCCCTTTGAGAGGTTTATGGGAGTCCTAAAGAAGTACATTCACAACCGTGCTCGGCCAGAAGAAAGCATCGCGAAGGGCTACGGAACCGAGGAGGTCATTGAGTTCTGTGTTGACTTTATTCCTGATCTAGACCCAATTGGTGTTCCAGAATCACGACATGAGGGGAGGCTAAGTGGAAAGGGAACACTAGGGAAGAAAACATATATCGGTCAGGGTGATGATTATTTCAATAAAGCACACTACACAGTTCTACAAAACTCCACCTTGGTGGAGCCATATATGGACAGACACAAGGAATTCCTACTATCACAGTTTCCAGGCAAGTCTGAAGCTTGGATTTCGCGCCATCACATGGAATCTTTTAGCGGTTGGTTACGAAAAGAATGTAAGGGTGATGAGAGTATTCCGGAGCAACTATGTTTGTTGGCTAGGCAACCATCATGGCATATCCTCACATACAAAGGGTACGAGATAAATGGAAATACATTCTACACAGTAGCCCAAGATAAAAGGAGCACCAACCAAAACAGTGATATCCGCATAGATGCCACAGACCCGAACGGGACTAAGCAAACACACTATGGCCGCATAGAGGAGATATGGGAACTAGACTGTGGACTTACTTTTAAAGTTCCTTTGTTCAAGTGCCAGTGGGTAAAGGTGTCCGGAGGCGGGGTAACAGTGGACAACCAGTATGGAATGACAATAGTAGACCTCAATAACAGTGGGTTCAAAGACGAACCATTTGTGTTGCCAAGGATCTCAATCAGGTATTCTATGTCAATGACATGTCTTCGAAACCGAAAAGAGGGAAAAAACAATAAGAACCCATTTAGTAATGAGCCAAAGCATCATATAGTTCTTTGAGGAAAAAGAAACATTGTGGGAATTGAAGATAAGACAGACACATCAGAAGATTATGAGAAGGATGATCGAATCCCACCCTTCATGGTCAACAAAGACCCAAGCATCCTATTGAACAACGAAGACACCCCATGGCTGGGTCGATTATGATCAAGGGACATATATTTAAAAAAAAATTCACTACTGTGATTGCTTAGAGCGAATTGAGCTATTATGTAATAATTGTGACACATTAGATCCATGAATTTATGTTGAAATAAATTGAAAACAACTTTTCTGTCAAATACCAACCATTTTATTTATATTTGTTGAGCACTATATTTTTGCATTAATGAATTAATGATTATTACCGTATATTACTTTTAATATTTGTAAAGAAATCAAGAAATATAGGTAAAAGATTTTTCTTCTGTGTAGTATGCAGTAAAATAAAGCAGAAACCTTTTTTAAAATTTTTGTGTCAACATTTCCATTTCCTATTGAATTATTAAGGTTTATAAGTATTATAAAGTAAGACAAAAAGAAATGAAGAAGTTGGCGGGAGATGAACAGAAATCTCACTTTTAGTCCCGGTTGTAGGCTGCAACCAGGACAAAAGGTGGGCCGAAATTTTCAGCCCCGCCAAAAACACACTTTTAGTCCCGGTTCCTACCAAGAACCGGGACTAAAAGTATGAGTTTTAGTCCCGGTTCCTAGTTGGAACCGGGACTAAAAGTTTTTTGTCCCGGTTTTGGATTAGACCCGGGACTAAAAGTTCCGACCTATATATTGAACTCGCCTTCAATCTCGATCCATCGGACTTCTTCGATTCACACTCCACAGCCGCCGTTCACCCTCGACGCCGCCGCCGCCTCTCGGACCGCTGCAACCGACGCCGGCCGCCAGTGCCCCACCGGCGCGACGCCCCCCCCGCCCGCGCGCCGCCCTGACGTGCTCGAGCTCGCCACCGCCTCGCGCGGGATCTTGACGCTTGGCCCGCCACCGCCGCGCACCCTACGTCCTCCGCCTCCTCGACCGCCACGCGCGGCCTCCGTGTTGCCGGCCGCCGCCGCGGACTGCCCCTCTGCGAGCCTCGACGCCGGCCGCCACGAGATCCGCCGCCGGCCCTCTCTCCACTGCTCACCACCGCCCTACATCGCCGAGGTACTACTAGCTTCTGTTCTATCTCATAGTATTGAACTTCAGAGAAATGTTAACACTAAAGTTAAGTTACATATAAATAAATAAATGATCAAAAGGTTTTTTTTTCATTTAGTTAGTTTAGTTTTATTTTTAGTTAGTTAATTAATTTAGTTTAGTTTAGATAGTTTAATTAGTTAATTAGTTAGTTAGATATTATTAATGTTCTATTTAGTTTTAGTTCTATTTTTAGTTAGTTAGTTAGCTTAGTTAGTTAGTTTAGTTAGTTTAGTTTAGTTAGTTAGGTTAGTTAGTTAGGTTAGTTAGTTTAGTTTGGTTAGTTAGGTTTTTTATTACTAATTATTAGTTTAGTTTAGTTTAATTAGTAAATTAGTTTTAGTTTAGTTTTTGCAGTTAGTTTAGTTATTAGCTTATACTAATTAATTGTATTATTAATTAGGTTTAGGGGGGTTTAGGGCTAGGGTTTAGTGTTAGGGTTTAGTGTTAGGGTTGTTTAGGGCTAGTGTTAGGGTTTAGTGTTACGGCTAGGGTTTAGTGTAGGGTTTAGGGCTAGGGTTTAGTGTTAGGGTTTAGGGCTAGGGTTTAGTGTTAGGGTTTAGGCTTAGGGCTACGGTTTAATTAGTGTTAGGGCTAGGGTTTAGGTTTTCTGTCTCTTTTGTTCCACATGCAATATTAATATTAACAATTTTCCCCTCTAGATGGCCAGAGAAAGAGGCAATATGGAACAAGAAATGATGGACATTATCAACAATGGCAGTCAACACTGGCCGGAGGGAGAAGACGATGGGAGTCAGTACTTAGTGGATGATGGGAATATGCAGCAAGACAATGTTGCCGAGAATACTACTGGCAAGGTATTTGTTTATTGCGAACACATGGTTACGAAATCATTATATGCGTGGTTACCGATACTTATTAAATATTTGTTTTTTAACTTAATTTTGTAGCCATCTGGAACGACGACATCTACGGGCAAGAGCAAAGGAGTCCGGGGCCCGAAGATTAGAGGGTCGCTTTTGATCACAGAGTTCAACACAGATACAGGCGAACCATTAGGACCACATGCAAAGAAATTCGTGAACCATTGTGGATACCTTGTAAGGGACAGGATCCTGATCAGTGCACGAGAATGGAAGGCAAAGCCTAGTGCTCCTGATGTCAGCCTTGTTTCTGATGTTGACAAGAATCTATTGTGGAATGATATTCTTCAACATTTCACGCTAGAAACGGATAATTATCCAGAGTTAAACAGCGATGACTTGAAGTCGCTAGTTAGGCGCTGGGCAATGAAGAAGATGGCCACACAGTTTCAGAGTTGAAAGAAAAGTCTCTACAAGACATATGTGAAGGAGAACAAAACGCCAGATTTTGACCAAACCACTGGTCCGATCACAAAGTGTAGGCACTACTGGAATGAATTTGTACAGTACAAGTTATCGGAAGAGGGTGAGACACGGGTCAGAAGGAACACTGAGAATGCTCGCAAAAAGGAATACCACCATCACTTGGGATCAGGTGGTTACCCTTCTGCCATTCCCAAGTGGGAAAAATTGGAAGCTGATATTTTAGCCAAGAGACTCATACCAGAATCAGCTGCATGACCTGTACGTGCGAAACAATGGTTTTTTGGTCATGGGGGAAGTCTTGACCTGCAGACCGGGAAGGTAGTTCATGGCCAGAAACTTGTAGACGCAGCAGAAAGATTGTAATATATTATGCACGCTAAAGAGAAAGGGGTATTCAGGCCGAAGAGAGAGAAGGACGAACTGACATATGCCATTGGTACCGCTGAGCACCCTGGCCGAACCAGAGGCTTGGGACCGGGTGTGACGTGGGAACATGGTTTTCCTGAGGACAAAGATAGCTACAGAAGCCGTCGAAGAAGGAAGGAAGAGGAGGCAGAGCGGATGCGCAAGTTAGAAGAATATGTTCTCGAGTCACGTGAAGCGCTACGTCAGTCTCATGAACGTGAGAAACAACTTGAAGCAAGAATGCAAGAGGAAATAGCAAGGCAGTTGGAATTAGCATTGAGTAGACATACATCAGAAGGAGTTAGCCAACCAGAAAATCTTGCAAAAAGCAGTTGTGCTTCTACTAAGGTGCCAAATCAGCAAGATGACGGAGCGTTGCGCTTCCCCGTGGATGATATCACTAATCCACTTACACCATGTGAGCTGCACATTGCACAGGGGAACTCCACAGTCATGGTTGCTACCGGTATTGTAAACCCGGTAGACCCGACCAAGACACCCACTATCCATGGAAGAAGAATACCACCTGGATATGCTAGCGTCTCGGTGGATAGAGTTACCAAAGGTTTTGGTAATGTGCCTCTTGAAATTGAAGGAGGTGATGGGGAGAAGACACTAGGAGAAGCTGAGAAGACATTCATTGTATGGCGCAAGCGATACATTATTATTCCAAGGGCGCCACCGCCGCCTCGTCCTGAAGAACAGAAGCAAAGGGCAAGTCCAATAATCGATTCCCTAGACCATCAGAGTGCTCTGGGCTGCGAGTACGAAGATGTGTTTACACCAGACGGGGCGCCATCACCTCCACCAACAGCAAAGTCGTCATCGTCGCCACGAGTTCCAACACCTCCCCCACCTACCAAGCTATCTACTAAGAGGCCTCCACCGCATGTGGTGCAACCAACCCTGCCCGCAAAGAAGAAAGCCACCAGGCAAACAAAGCACCCCATTCCTCAGAAACTGCCCGGTGAAAAGGCTAAAGAGGAGTTAGATGTTGCGGTGAAAAAACAAGTCGCAGATTTTTTCACAAGAAAACCAAAGAAGACAGAAGAGATGAAGAAAAGAATGCGCAACCGTACCGTACTACTATCTACCTCGCGATGCTTTAAGGCAGAAAAGGATGGAGCACGAGAAGAAGTTGAGAGAAGCTAAACAGCCCCTCTCACTATCGGACTATGACCGCTCTCTCACGAAATCTATTGACAAACAGAAGAAGGCAGGGAAAGATGTTCCGCAACTCGGCAAACAAGACAAGCAATCAATCCCCCCGCTAATTGTTAGTGATCAGATACCGAATCAATATGGCTCATTTATGGACCGCATGCAGGTACCTAGTGAGGTCAATTTGAACGAGTTTGAAGCTTTCATGGCGGAAACTGGTATGAACCTTGCCCAAATGGTTGGATTGGAGCAAGTGGAGAAAGCGCAAGTAGTTGACGAGTGGAGGAAATATCAACATGGTCGGAGTCTATGGAATCCAAAAACCCTTAGTCAACTAGGTACGCAAATGTACTTGCTAAACAAGTGGTACCTTGGGGCATGTACACGAAGTGAGTCTTGGATTTCTGTCCGAATTAGAAACCAACATTGGTTCCGTGGCAATGATACTATGTTTGTTGATTTTGCTGAATTACACCAACTATGCCACATGGACTCTCTCGACAAAACAATAATGAGCTGCTATTGTCTGTAAGTGTACTTTCTTTCTGCAATTCAAATGTCTCTCTCTCTATATATATATATCCTTACTCTCTCTCTCTATATATATATGCAGCTATGAGATACAAATGTGCAAACAGAGAGGGTCTAATGAAGTTGGTTTCATTGATCCACATATTGTATTCAAACATCCTAAACCCAACCCAACATGGAAAGAAGACACAGAGAAGAATCTCATGAAGTTCTTAGCAAAGCAACGCAGCAAGAAACAGATACTCTTCCTCTATAACTTTAACGATCATTGGATATTGATCGTCATCGATCTTCAACAAAGCCACATGGAGATCTTAGATTCTATGAGAAAGAGCCTGGACCAAATCCAAGATATGATAGATATTTTTCAGAGGTAATTTATTTCTCCTTACCTTCTTCAATTGCAGTGTTTGGAAAATATTCACATCGATCATTGGATATTTTTATTTTGATTGGCAGTGTTTGGAAAAGATTCATTGAGAAATACGACCTCAAACATTGCAAAGCACCACTGACTATAATCCCACACATGGTAAGTATATATACTTAGAGGCCATTCATGTTATATATGTATCTATATATATGTATTGTCCGGATCGGATGACAATCTTTTTTGTCTTGTAAAGTGGGTTCTGCGGCAACAACCCGGGAATAACACTTGTGGATACTATGTCTGTGAGTTCATGAGGGTGTACTCAGTCAGAACTGACCGGGAGAAGCTAAAGTACGTTAAATCGATCTCATATTAACTCACACAAATGTATATATACATATATATATAATCATATATATTAATACCTTTCCCTTTGACTGTGTTTGAAGACTGATTATTTGAAGAAAAAGGTCCTGGTAAAAGACGAGCTCAAGGCAATTCAAGAGACCATACCAGGGTTTCTTAATGATCAAGTTTTGAATTCCTCTGGAGAATTTTGCAATGACCCCAATGAATCTTGGAAGCCGGGGCAACGGTGGTGATGAAGATGACTGAAGGGCATATATATATGTTGGAGTGAAAACTTTTGGAGAGGAAAACATTTGGAGTGAAAAAGTGTTAAACTCTCTAGTATATATGTATATATATGTATATATATATATATATATGTAGTTTGTAATATATATATGTCTTATGTCGTATTGTGCCCTTTGTCAAAACCGATACACACATATAATATATATATATGTAAAATATATATATATGTATATATATATATGTAATATGTGTGTGTATAGATAATTTTAAATCGAAACCATAATTTAAAAACAAAACAAATAATGAACTGAAAAAACACAAAAAAACAAAAAGGAAGGCTTTAGTCCGGGTTATTTATACAAACCGGGACTAAAAGGTTCCACAGACCCGAGGACACGTGGTCTGGGCTGCAGACCTTTTAGTCCCGGTTTGTGTTTCAAACCGGAACTAAAAGTCCACTTTTGATCCCGGTTCTGGACCCGGGATTAAAAGGGGTGACATTTACTCCCGGAAGCTTGTTCCCGGTTGGGAAACTGGGGCTAAAGGGGTTTCCCAACCGGGAACAAAGCCCATTTCTGTACCAGTGTAGGAAACTCCCGAGGGTTCTATCATGTAGAGTTGTGGCCCATCCCTGTCATAACCTCAAAGAATAACACCGCAGCCAAAAGATCTGGTACAAAAGAAACCAAGTTAGAGTTGACTACAGTAGCCAAAAAAAGTTTAATGAATACAGTCAAGCCTCCAGTAATTATGGACCACTACTGTTGAATATATTACCTGAGCCACCAAATGTGAACATAACTTGCCAGACGACTGCCAATTCGTTCACAGAAATGGGTTCTCCATAGACCTTGCTCCATTAAAATTCTAGAACATAACCATATACAATATCTCACATCAACTGGCAGCTTCTGATTTGGTCCTAGAAACAATCTGTTGCCTAGCATTTGCTGCTAAGCCAGCAGCAGCCTGCAAATGACAATAAAAGTAATTTGTGAAAATAAATACAATTCATAAAAAAATGACTAACAGAACATAAACCTTTGCAAGAAAGAAAAGGGCATCGCCACAGTAAAATTCTAAAAAAAACTCAGTAGATACAACAATTTACTAATTTATATCAACAATCGATTATATATGAAAATAGTTATTAGAGCATGCTTTTACAATCATACATGTTAGAAGATCAAAGCAGAACTCTAATCCTGCTCCTCTGTTTATTCACCAATGGCATGATTTTGCATCCGAAACACTATCAATTGAGTCACTTGTAAAGGCATTACCTAGTGCCGGTGCACTGAATGGATCCTCTGGTTTGACCCTTCTAGTATCATTTTTGAGGGTATCAGCTTCTGAACACCCTAAAAGGACCAACCAACAAATCGGGATCCAGTCATGCCTTGGGCAAATCAAACAATTTTATCATTGAACAGAAGGAAAAAGAAATTGGGGAAGCCAAATCTTATCAGGACAAAGCCATCTTGGAACGCGACCCTAACAACAGTCCTATTGATGTCAGATTTGATGATTGAATAATCTGTACTCCAATGTCCTATTGGTAACCGCTATCTCATACATTTTAGCTAAACACTTTTGGCTGATAAGTCATTCTAGCTATAAAGAAATAAACACATGATGACTAATAGAGTTTGAGCATCACACCATCATAGCATCATACATTCTAGCTTCTCTTTTCATGACTGCCTACATAGTTGCTTAAATGGCTATACTACTCGCCGCAGAAACAAACCTGTACTCATCCGCAGTTTGAGGTAAATCCTCGTCGGCACGGCCCCTCCCTAATCCACCGGACGCCCCCTTGCTGAGTCTGTCCTGCAGTGAACACAGGAGGGTACCTGCAGTACAGCAGAACGAAACCGGAAATATATCAAGGTCAAGATCACGCTCAGTCCCAAAGCTTCTAAAGTCGCCAATAGATGCAGGAAGCACGGCCGCGAGATCCAACTCACTTGCGGAGACCTGCTGCGACTTGCTGTCGATCTGCAGCATGATGGACTTGCTGCTGAGCTCCGGCTTCCTCTGAAGGCCAACCACTATTGGCGCGGCCGTCTGAAACAGGAAGGAAACAAGTTAAGAATTTCAGATGCCAGGATTTTGCAAGGCTTACTAACCTTGCACTATGGATTCCTTTTTTTTATCAGATGAAGGTAATTTCGATTATCATGATGGATGTGCTTTCGCCCCCTAGGGAGGACCAAAGCATGAATCTTTCATTTTCCTTCTGAGTACAGGTCCCATGTTTGTTACAGAATATAATTATTCTACCATGAGCTGACCAAACAGAATAATTTGGAAAATATGAACATCTTAATTGTCAAGCTAGCATACAGGAACTACAATTTCAGTTGTTCCCCAAGAAAGGAATAAACAATAGCAAGCTTCCGAGCCTGGCTAAGATTAGACCTGGCCAAGGATAACCAGGAGAGCATAAGGCAAGTCCATGGTGTTTAGTTGTATGGTTCAACCTGACCTGATAGAATTGAGTTTGATCGGGTGAGTTAACCGCTCATCTTCCTCATACTACAGATGTGGACATGCAGGACATCAAGGAGTCGGCAATGGAATCAAAAGGCACTAGGACCGGGTGGCCGATGAGGCTGTTCAGCACGGCCGTCTTGCCAGCGTCCTACACGAACAAACGGATCGAAGCAGATCGGATCAGGTCACAGGAGCATCAGTGCATCACGGCAGCAGCGGGAGCAAATCACAAGGGGTTCGTGGAGT